>JARHVA010002155.1:1212500-1275000 GCA_037957365.1 Torreya grandis
GTGGGAGTGTTGTTGTTGGTGTCATATTTTATTATACAATGCCTTCAACCTCTTCAACCTCATTATTATCCTCTTTGTACTATGTACTATTTACTTTCTCATTGTCTTCTCTTTCCATCACCAACTCTCTCAACATGGCCACTTTCTCAACAAAACCTTCTATAAAATCATTATCGTGTGTGAGGGACAAATGATAAGATAAACTTGCAATCAACCTTTTTAAATTTTCTTTGGAAAATAACTCACCTTTTTGGTCTAAGTGTAACAACTAATTATTGATTGATTTTAACTCCTCAAAATGCCCTTCAACTATTACACTCTCTTCTTCCTTTGGCTTGGCATATTGTAATACATTATTTCTTTTTTGGCACTTAATTTCCATTATCATGTTCTTATCCTCCTTGCTATAATTAAATTTCTTGGGTACGCATTCCTTCTCTTCAAACATCATGACACTACCTAGTGTCTCTCTCCATGCATTGTCCTTCAGTGGGTTTAATGTATGCTTGCAGCCATCCTTCTTGATGGTATAGGTGTTGGATCTCCCATCACGAAATTTTCTCCTACTATACTACCATGGTCTCCCAAATATTATGTGACACACATCAATGGTAATGACATCACATAATATTCTATCTTTATATCCACCTATCTACAAGTCTACATAACATTGTTCACTCACTAGGACTTAGTGACTATTTTGGATCTAAGAGACCTTGTATGGGTTTGGATGCTTGCTTATTTCTAGTTTAGACACCATCAAGGAAGATACTAATTTATTTGTACTACCATTATCAACTATAACTTTATAACACTTACCTTTACTCTTATACATGGTTTTGAACAACATTTTTCTTTATGGTGGTTCTCTCTCCTCTTGGCTAGTCTTCAATTGAAATCTCTTTATCAAAAAGTTTTCACCTATTTTAAGATATTCCATATATTTAGGCAATGCATCCACACTCTCATCTTTTTACTAGACCACTTGGTTTCTACTCTCACTCTAAGATCTAACACTTTGCATATCTTTTAGACACTCATATGACCTATGCCCTAAAAATTTGTTGCACTTGAATCACTTGCCTATAAACCAACCATTGCCTCTTCCTCTACCATATGATATGCTACCTATATTACCATAACCACCTATGTTTGATTAAATTAAACCCTTTGAACTATTACCCACTTATTTACTTTGACCTTTCCATTGAATTCTATTGCTTGGCTGCCCTCTTCCTTCTTTTTGGCCTTTACCTCTATAGTTTCTACAACCTATACCTCTATTAAACTAACTTTGCCTTCTTGAAAACTTCTCTTCAACCCTTAATGTTACTTGATAGGCCTCTTCAACTTTCATAAGTGTCAATATACTTATCTCATCTTGAATTACAAACTTCAAACCATTCATGTACTTGGAAAACTTATCAACATCCTCTTCTATGTGTCTTGATCAAATGGTCAACTTGTATAACTCTTCCATGTAATCTTTCACTATCATATTTTTCTACCTAAATTTTTTTATCCTCCTAAACAAGTGGGTCTGATAATCCTTAGGCATGAACTTACCTTTCATCTTGGCCACCATTCTATCCCATGACCTTATCTTATCCTTTCATCTTCTTATTATCTCTTCATGTATGCCATCCCACCACAAGGATTCATGACCCTTAAATATTTTTACTACAAAATTTACCTTATTATTCTCTTTCACCTCTTCATAATCAAAGTATTTATTCATGGTCATGATCCAATCAACCAATTCCTCCACATTAAGACTACCCTCATACATGGTCACCTTCTATATAAATCTTCTTTAATCTCCTTTGTTGATTATTCATGAGTAATCTCATCCTCATCATCACTAACATCACCTCTGTTCATCTCTCTTCATTGAGCCAAATCCATAACTTATAACCTTGTCTGTTGGTTCCTCACTTCCACTACTAAATCATCCAATACTTGCAACCTCCTTTGGCATTTTAATGCTCCTCATCTTCTACCTTCCATGATGTATTTATATCTTCCCAAGATATCCTAAGCTCTAATACAAAATGATGTAGAGTTAACAAGACAATCTCTCACTCTTGAATTCATTCTTGATGTCAACTCTCCCAAAGTTCTTATATTCACTTGGTCAATCAATGAATATAGGTTTATTATAATGTTTGATGGTTATTTGGGCCTTAATCATGCTAATTATATCCATATTTGACTCCTTGATCAACTTATAAACTTTTCAAAGCAATAATTTACCTCATACACAACTCTGCCTCCTTAATACTCAATTCTAATAGCCTTTTTTAGGCTATTTCTGATAGTAAGAACAATTTTAGATAGACTTGGAGAATATAATCCTAGATTATAACACCCTATATCATTTACTTACATTCTAAATTTTTTATTTACTTGTCTCTATCTTTAAGTCACTTTTCTAGCCTTATATAGCTTATTGTTTATGCCTAATTAGGCCAGTGTGACCCCTAATCACTCACAAGTGCTAATAACCATACTTTATCATACATAACCAATAGCAAAACTTAAAAATATTTTCAAACATATGAAAATATATCAAAAAAAAAATCCAAATTTTAAAGGTATAATCTTATTATAGATGCATTTTCCTTCCAAACCCTAATTCAGGTTTAACAAGGGACTATTAAAGCCTAAGAGGAACAAAATTGATATAATTTCCTTATCAACCTATATCATGATACTATAATTATTGGTCTTGACCTATGGAACCTTAGTACATGTTTTACAACCTATAGTATTTTTTCTTGAAGTCTTTATTCAAACCAAATCTTGTGTTCTTGCTCAATTTTATGTGCAGACATAGTCTGTTGGACTCATGGGAATAGATTATATTTTTCTTTATGGCCAAAATGGTTTTCAAGACCTATGAGAGTTTAGTAGGATTCATTATACCTTCACACATTGATTCTAATCATTAAATTACTTCCTCTGGACATCTATTCCACTTTTTCACAATGATCTTTGTCCCACTATAAACACACAGTCATAGTTATAGGGTCTATGGAGACTGTCTTAAGGGTTTTGGATCTTTGAAGGGGTTTAAAACCTCTATCTAAAGGTGATAAGTGATAAGACACCTTGTGACACCTTTTGAAATCATTCTCAATTCCTTTGATGCCTCGATTATCCTCTTTCACTACACTCTATATGCTCATTGCCTGTGTGTGCATTACTCTACAAGCATGTATAGTATTCAAAGCAAAGGTAAAAAGAAAATACGTACTATAAACTACTCAAACACATTTAACCAATGTAGATAAAACTCACCAATTCATTCCAAGCACTAGAGATAACATATTATTGAATCTCCTTTCCTTGAGCATTCTGATCATAGTTAACATATATAGAAATATATAGGAAAATATAGGGTTTTATCATTTCTTACAAACTTGTGATATTTCATTCATCCTTTCTTGTGGGACTAGAGCCCCTCATTCTAATATATATGTTGGATCCCAAATCCTAATTAAGTATTTTGGTATTTTGGCATGGAATAGGCATGATGGGGAAGGAGTATAATGAAGAGATATTACAGTGTAGAAATAAACTAGTGTAGAGGAACAATGGAACATAATCAATGAGGTGAAAAAGGACAAGGATGCAAAAGCACTAGTGTGAGAAGACATAGTCAAATAGGAGAATTAACCATGAGGAACTCAAGAGCATAGGACTTGGAATAGTAGTGAAAGACTTGGGGAATGCATGGGAAGTAGAAGATGATTAAGGAGTGATTCTTAAGGGTCACCCAAACCTTATCCATCGAGAGTTTTTCACCAGCACACAAGGAGATAGACACATGGCAGAAAGGATCTAGCATAGAATAAGTATATAGGGGGTGCAAAGGCCTAGGTCCTTAGGAGAAACTAGTTAATAAGCCACCATGTCTCTCAGTTAATGGAGAGTTTATTAGCTAATTACTCATGTCATTTATGTTATAACTACTTGGTCAAGGAAAAACAAGTATAAATACCCTTGTATGAATTCATTATGATGTGACATATTTTGGGTATCATTTTGCTAAATCATAATATAAATTTATGGAGATTACAATTAGTTCTAATTTTCATGTTCCAATTGATTGATAGTTGAGTGATTTTGGTAGTTTTGAGTTGAGTACTTGTAGTTGTAACTTTTAATGAGATACATGGAAACTTTTACTTTTTATAAGTAATCATTTCTGAACATGGCATTTATTCACATAATATTGGTTGTTAAACTTAATGATATAAGGATCAAAATATTGTATCTTTTTTTTAATGTAAATTCTAACCAAATATAATTTAAACACAAAGAATATGACTAATATGTTACTGCGTAACATAAAACATAGGATCTAGTCTCTTGTTGTGTGCTTCAGGTGAGTGTACAAGACCATAGTCTTGTTTGAAGGGCCAATGTGCTAGATCATTAGGGCTACACTTCAACACCCAAAAAATTCTTAAGAATAAAAACCCAACATTTTGGTTTTATTTCCAAGACCTATAGTGCTTTCTACATAGCAATAGAATATGCTTGAACATATCACCCTTGAGAGTATTGAGTAATGGATTACTGGGGTTGAGGATAATTTTTTAGTTCCTTGCCTTGAACTAGGAGTTTTTGCAAGTCAGTGGGTAAAATGGAATATCTATAGTGAATTATAGAAATTTTTTTTTGTTGAAAGTATGATTTATTTGCATATTTTTCTATCTACTTATACTCAAGGTCGATCATGAAACTTTAGGAGAAAATATTCTTGGATATTACAATGACAAAGAGATTTATCACAACTTGGAACATCATAGACATGAGTTGTTAACATTTGGTGGAGAGGAGTGGTAAATAGCTACATTATGGATTATGCTATAACTACCTATTCTTATCCTAAAAAAGGCAAGTTTTAATTCCTCAGAGAACCATGTGGTCGATATATTATACATTTCTCATTAGAAATTAAGAAGTTATTTATTGATTTTCAGCTTGAAACTATACCAATGGAGAGCTAAATCCCTCTTTTGCATGAGATAAAAATTTGGGAGGGGAATAGAGAATGGTTGGTAAAGTATTTTAGGTTTGGAATGGTAACCAGTCAGCAAGCATTGAGGAAGCATAAGTATGATGAATCTTGGTAGAGGACCATAAGAGACAATAGTATGGGAAGGGATAGGGAAAACTCAGGAAGTGTTTTTAGGATTCATAAAGAATCATAAACACACAAAGAGGACCCCATCACTTTTGACCCACACCCTATGCCACTTTTATCATATGAAGGAGAAACTAGCTAGATAATAGAAATTGAAGAACCAAGTCTTAACCAACCAAGTTCCCAAACCATAGTGGGCATTCATTCTTTTTAATGAAACAAATTACATATACATAATTAGGATACAGATAACATGGATTCAAAAACTAATCCTATAATGGATATTGTAATTGAGCCAATTATAAGTCATATGGAATTAACACTTTGTTTCCCTCTTTAATGGAAATTCATGGCTTAACTTGGAATTCCTAGAAGACCTAGCATTTAGAGTGGATAAAGGACAAGCCTACATCTTATTAATCAAATGCCTATCATACCCCATGATATAGGCATTACTATTGGAGGCACTGGAGGTAGACTAGGTGGCATAGTAGGAAGTGGTGGAATTCCCCCTTAAGGGAAAATATTTATGGGTTCTCAATAACCATTAGTGAAATCACCTCAGATACCAATAGTGTATGATGAAATGATTCTTCACCTACCTAAATATTAAGGCATATAGAATGTTGTAGAACATGTCCATAAGTGTGAACTTATTTGGAGGGCATGAGGCATCACTTATTATGAGCAAAAGACAACATAATTTGTGACTATACTTTTACTGAGAGTGCATAAGTTGTATATAAATTTCAACCCTCAACAAGAAATCATTGACTATGATCATCTCAAAACAACATTCTTTCAGGAGTTTGACATTCTTGAATTTGAGCTACAAAGTATTATCACACTAAAATAAATAAAGTAGGAGATCACTGAAAGTGTAAGAGAACATGATGCAAGTTTCAAAACACTTCTATCAAATGTGTCATTTTAAATCAATGATGCTCAACATGCACATTGGTTTTTGGGAGTTTTTACTTCCCTTTCGATGAACATTGTCCCCAATGACCTTCACTAGCCCACATAAAGATTTGGAAGCCACCCTCCACACTGAAGTTATTGGTAGCATTGACATTGAGATTAGTCCCTTAATGGAAGACAAAATAGCTTCACTAGAATCATAACTTGAAAAACTAACTACAAATAATGCACATCACACTTGTAATAGTATTTGGTGCATTGATTATGAGTTTGAAGACATAATCGAAGCAACTACCCATGTAAAAAAATCCACACTATACTAAAGTAGTCATGTGAAATCTACCATGAAGAGCATGATGTACACTCCTATCCTCTCTTATAGTGAGATACACATTCTAAGGTGTTTGAATATTTCAAAATATGTAATTCCTACACCCATGACACAAATTATTATCAACTAATTAGTGACATCCATGAAACACACACGTGTAATAAATGCTAGACCACTATGTCTAACAATTAAGATAATGGTGGTTATCATGGTCAAAGTAGAGGAATAGGATCAGGAGGTGGTCATTTCCCACCAAGAACATGTTATAAGTGTGAATCCTTAGACCACTACCAAAGAGATTATCCAATTTACCCAACATGTGCTTTCTATAAAAAGGACCATTGGTTAGAAGAATGTCTTAACTTATACATGGACCTCAATAAGGAGATACATGAAAAAGGTACATGTATGATTTATATTGATAAACCACACTGGTGTGTACATTCAAGAACCCCAATATCTTAATAGGTGAATATCACTATGCATAGTGGAGGACAATCTCAATCTACATCTACTCCTATTGAGAAGGTACATCATGAAGAACCTTGGGAAAGGAAGTATCCTGATTCCTAGAAAAAGAAGGATGTGCTCTAGAAAAATATGATTTTGGAATGAGAACTATAAGGGAAAATTCAATTTATTAAATACCAAGAAGTAATACAATGTGTTGATATGTATAAGGTAGTAGAGCCTCAAAACATGGCACAAAATGATTTTCAAGAGCTTTACAAGTACATGTTGGATGAAGATATTGACCCTTAACTAAGTATTTGGTTTAAGAATTAGGTACAAGCACCAAATGAGGCTCAACATAAATGATTCAATAGATTAATGATCATCATTTACATCATGCTCTATGGCAAGATTCACCTATTCCTCCTACCCCACTAGAGGACAAAGAAATAATAGTGAATGTTACCATTGATGGGTGGGTAATTAGAGACATCCTAGTTGACACTGACATTGAAGTTAACATCCTCACTAATAATGCATAGTAAAATATGGCTATTCCAACATTAGAAACTTCATGCATGTATTGCTTATGGCTAATAAAACTCATGCTCTACTGATTGGTATCCTCAAGAATGTAACAATGGATATCTTTGGAGTAAGTTTTAAAATTGACTTTGAAGTTATCAAGTTAGTAGAGGATGATAACTTCCTAGCTCTATTGGGGTGACCTTGGTGTTATGAAAATAACATAGACTTAATATTCAAAAAATGCTACATTAGTTTTAATAATTATGATCAACACATTGTTATTCCCCTAGATCAAACACATGGGCCCTCATACATAAAACCTATTATTGTGGAAAAAATATTAACCAAATCTATAATGTCACTACCAGAGATGGTGAGAAACATGATACTAATCCTAATGGTATCCTCTGATGGATGGACACTCAGTCCCTTTCTGATATTATAAGAAAAGCTTATAATTTTTGGGCACACAGTGACTATGACCTCACTAGAAGAGTGTATAGTACCACTGGTAGTTGAAATAACATTCTATGTTAGTTTCATAAATTCCATAGGTTAGTTCACCTCCTTACTGGCCAAATCATTAGGGGACCAATGATATATGCACCCTTAGAAAGACTCAATACAACCCCTTGATTTCATGAACAAATAGAACTCTGTAACTTTATCCAATACTTTGAAGAATTTTATCACACTAAAAATGATCGTATATGATCCTTGGTTCACCTTTTTTATGGCATGGCTACAAGATGGTGTGAATGCATAATGATCAAATTATTTAGTGGGATCAAGTATGCTCTACTTTACATCACCAATTCCATCATGATAATTGAGTCAGGGGAACAATCATCTATAGAGGTGTATAAGCACCTAAACCCCATATAAAGGCATGTGAGTCAATATGGAGAGATAAAGAGTCTTACTTGCCAAAGTAATTATGGGTACATGCATTGTATGGAACTTTATAAACCTAGGTGCAAGAATGGTATGTTTATGAAGAGTGATATATGGATACCCAATTTTGGCATATGTTGAAGGAAAACATGTAATTGACACTATCTTATTCTTCTCTAAGGATGGATTTGTGCCTCACTCTCTAGGCCATGTGTGAAACATTTATTGGTGACCCTAGTTCCATTAAATGTCACTTGAGATATATCCATAATGTCCTAAAAGAAGGTCTAATCTTCAATAAACTATCTACACAACTTGTACCCACACTAGAATTAGTCCTTGATCAGGACCAATGTGAATAAATATGTTTAGGAAAATAAAAGCTAGTATTTTAGGTAGAAGAAGGTGAAGGGTCCAACCCAATTAACCCTTTGTCAAATCACTTAGATCTCCCTATGGACTATGGCACATGAGATGTATGTGACATTGGTTTTGATATAGATCACCCTTACTCCATGCCAATTAAAACTATCCAATGCAATATCAACATAGAAGAAAAACCAAAAATGGCTACTATAGGTAATTACTAGACTAACATAAAAGTTTCAAAGATATTTGAATTGCTAAAAGAATACCAATATGTCTTTCCAAGGACCTATAGTGATATGAAAGGAGTTTATCCATCCCTATGTAAGATGCATATTAAACTAGTTAACGACATTCAACCAATAAAAAAAATGCCATATAAGATTAATCTAAATCTATAAGCATGCATAAAGGAATAAATTGATAGTATGTTGTGTACTAGAGTGATCAAACCCATTAATGAATCCAAGTGGTTAGTCCCATGGTGATAAGTATAAATAAATATGGACACATTTGAATTTGTGTTGATTACCAGATACTTAACACATCTTGCATCACTAATCCTTTCCCAACACCATTCACAAAGGAAATACTTGAAAGCATTATTGGGTGTGAAGTTATACTTTCATAGATGGAATTTGAGGTACCATCAGATCCAAATAGCTGAGGAGGATCAACCAAAGATGACATTTGCTACCGAATGGGGATCTTTTTATATATATTGTCATGCCCTTTGAGTTGAATAATTCACTAGCTATGTTCTCACATATAGCCATTGAATCCTTTAAATATTTCATCCATAAGTTTTTTCAAGTCTACTTGGATGACTAGAAAGTCTATAGTTTAGTCAAGGACAATTTCTCTAATCTATAACTTATGCTTGAGCACTATCGAGTCTTATAAATATCATTAAATCTAAAGAAGTGTCTATTTGCTACCCCTTTCAGTGTTCTTATAGGACATATTATTTGTAAGGATTGACTTTTGGTACACCTGGTAAAATTATCTATCATTTTTCTCCTCCCATTGCCCAAGTCTTAGCATGAGGTCCATACCTTTCTGACATATAGGTTATTATCAAAAATTCATCCATGCATATGCAATTATTATCGTGCCTTTGGAGAAAATATTAAAACATAATGAGCACTTCATCTAGACTTGCTCCTACCAAGAAGCCTTTAAGACCTTCAAGGAAAAATTGGTTACCACTTTGATCCTCTAGTTCCCTGACTAGATAAGCCCATTCATGTCTATGTTGATGCTTTTAGAATGGCTGTTGGTGAAATTATTGCACATCCAGGTGAAGGTCACCTTGATCACCTAATATATTTTGTTAGTGGAAAACTTACTTCAGCTGAGTGGAATTACACCACCATAGAGCATGAAGCACTAT
Organism: Torreya grandis; assembly: GCA_037957365.1. NCBI lineage: Eukaryota > Viridiplantae > Streptophyta > Pinopsida > Cupressales > Taxaceae > Torreya > Torreya grandis. Next base: position 1,222,542 of record JARHVA010002155.1, read on the forward strand.
CAATGGTTTATGCTTCACAATTTTTTTGACAATACTTATTGGCAACTCCTTTTGTATTTTATACAAATCATGAGGCTTTAAAGTACCTAGTAAACAAACCTATGCTACATGGACAAATCTACCACTGGATAGTGTTATTTCAAGATTTTAAATTCTCTATCATGGTTAAACTAAGAAAAACCAAATATGGCCCTAACCATTGATGTCAAATTGATTCTCGATAAACACCACATGTTATTGAAGATGACTTGCCTAATGTTCAACTCTTTTGGGTTACTCATATACCTAAGGATTTGGAATATATTTTAGCCTTTCTAACTACTGGATCAATTCTTGACTATCTAACTCTATAATCCAAGAAATAACTTATGATCTACATCACACCCTTTATGCTCATAAGAGGGGACCTTTATAATCTTGGCCAAGATGAAATTATTCAATTTTGTATCATGAAACATGAGCATTTTGAGGTACTCAAAAAAGTTCATGAGGGCATTTCAGGTGGATATTATATTGGTGAGGCTACTACAAATAAGGTTTTACTATCTAGATTATGGTGGCCTACCCTTTTTCAAGATGCCAAGATATATGTTAGGAAGTGTGGCATTTGTTAATGCATAGGCAAACCAAATCATTGGGATGCCATGCCTTTATGTCCAATTCTATCTCAAGAACCATTTGAGAAGTGGGCCATTGATTGTTTTGGCCCCATCAATCCAGTCAGAAGATGAACATGTTCTTAGTATATCATTACAATAACTGATTACCTCACACGATGGATTGAATCTACATCAATAAGGGATTATACTATTGTTACTACTACATGCTTCATTTGGGAACAAATCATAACTTAGTTTGGATTCCCACTAAGTTTTACTAGTGATTGTAATACCCATTCCTAAATGAGACTATTCATGTCTTACTAAGTTGATGATTATTCATCACAAAACAACACCATATCATCCCCAAGCCAATAAAACTATTGAGGCATTTAATAAAATTTTAGGCACAACACTAACAAAAATTTGTAATATTGGTTGAACTGATTGGGATGATAGAGTATCTTTTGTACTTTAGGCTTACCAAACAACCTATAAGTTCTTGAACAAAAGCACATCATTCAATTTAGTATATGGTAAAGATTCAGTCCTACAAGTTGAGTTCTTGGTACTATCTCTTCGTATTGTGCACATTAGATAATTAGATGAGGATACATCCTTGAAAGATCACTTGGATACTTTATTATAACTAGATGAAGCCCATTTCCTTACTCGTTGGAGTCAGAATATGGAGAAGCAAAAATAGAAAGCATGGCATGATGGGCACATCAAGCATAAAACATTCACCTTGGAATAAAATTTTTTCTCTATGACTCTAAGCTCATGCACCATTTTGGAAAAATTTAAATTCATTAGGATGGTCCTTTTTTAATTCATAGCATTCAACCAATTGACACTTATTGATTAAAAAGGTTGGATGGCCAATTTATTTTTGGGCATTACAATAGAAGATAGCTCCATTCGTATTTCACCTCTAAATAGTTAACATTTTGTAACAATAAGGCTTATACCATTAGTATAGGATTTATTATTTTCAATAAAAGTGTTGCCTTGGTTATGTGCAACATTTTTTAAATATACAATGGCTTAAGTTTTTGTGCTTGTATTTTCATAGAGGACCACAACATAGTTTTAGTGTGGGATAAAAAGTATCTAAATTCATAAATAAAGATAGGTGCTAAAGTTACTTGGGGCACACAATTTATTTAAGGTATGCAAATTACATAGCTCTAGAACAGGGTATTCCTACCAAATAGCTTGAAAATTTGAAATAAATAATAGTTTTCTTCCACTCTAAAGAAAAGCATAAGACACAATTATATTCCACTTCAAAGGAAGGCACGGGACAGGCTGTGTCATTAATGTGAAAAATAGTGGTTATGAGAAATGTGCCAACATCATGATAAGACAATACTATTAAATGCATTTATAATGAGAAGTGATGGTAAAAAAATGATGAATTTTAAAAAGGCATTAGTTATAAGTGATGGATAAAAGAAAAGGGGGTAGTAAATATAGGCTAACCCCCTCGAGCTTATAAAAAGAAATGTAAGTTCTTTTTTACATTTTACCTTTGATTCCATTTATGAATTACAAAGCTAAAGAATGATTTGAGCTAGAGCAATTCTATAGCGAGAAAATGATCATCAAAAGTCTATAAATAAGTATTGATTCAAGTACTAAGGTACATAATCAATACACATGATAAACTCTAAAACATGACCATAATAGGGAGAACTTATAGCTGCAAGTTATAGGGGAAGACATCTGCCATTAGAGGGTAGCAAAGCAAGAAAATCTAAAGTCTCCAACATAGAAATCATGTATTCCTTTTAGAAAGTTGGTTGGTTATGCCTCAACCTTTGAGCTCCTTAGAGGGTGATGTGACCTAAGAAGAAGGCCTTAAGGATCAATATATTACCAATGATACTAGAGGAATAAGAAGCACTTAGGGGGATTAATATTCATCAGAGAAGAAAACACCTAAATAATATGCATAGTGCATGGAAGGAGGAGAAGTTAGTATGGCATGTCAATTAAAGAAGACACAATCATCTCCACTACCACCACTGATGATCAAAGAAATGTATTACCCAAATATGGTGCTACACATGGAGAAATGGGTCTCAAAGGTACTCACTTGCATGATTTTTGATTATAACCATTGTCAACCTAGGAATGAGGTTGAATTACAAAATGACTATTAGGTTGAGTTATAGAACACCAAGAACCAATTGTTGTATGACCTCAATCTCTTCAATGCTTTGGATGCTTTAGGGTTGTTCCAATTATTTAATCTACCTTATTTTGGAAAACCCATGGAGGTAATCAAGTTCATACTCTCATGCATCCATGAGGACTACCTCTACTTTGTCAAGAATAACAAGAGGATCACACCTAAGAGGATAAGTAAAGTGTTAGGGCTACAGTGTTCCATATTAGATGTAGAGTAGGATTTGGGGGACTTTGATGAGATCTAAAATATAGGCATGGTGTTGATGTATCAAAAGTAGGGCCACACCATGCACATCAAGAACCTACAGGACCCTACCCTCTAGGTTGTGGTGCAAATTATAATGACCAATATTAGTGGCACTGATCATTAGAAAGAGGTATACATGGCCAAACTCTACATCATACACCAAGTTATTAAGGGCTTCAAGTGTAATTAGGCTATGCATTTTGCCCACAAAATTATTGAGGATGTGGAGAAGACCCATCGAATATCCGATCATAGGTTTCTATGGGGAGTATTTTTATTATTAATGGTTTTTTATGAGATCAATGTACCTGATTACATCAGAGGAATGCTGAAGTAGGCATACTTGCTTAAGTATATGTCCCATGCTAAGTATTATAAGGAATTGACATACCTAGGGTACATCACCCCCACATACAAAATAAAAATGAAGTATTGGTTTGATGAAATGAAGGAGGCATTTGGGAATGAATGGCACATTCCAAAAGACTTGCCCACCCTATCTGGTGATCAAGCTCAGTTCACTATGAAACAACACTTCTCATTGGTGCACATCAAGATGGTCCCTTCTAGAGAACTCTCTACATGGCTAAAACTACCTTATGTTTTTTTATTGTAGTAATTTATCAACTTAGTAAACTTCATATATGATTCATAACCTATTGATTTGGAGGAAAATAGAGTCAACTTAGAGATTCACACTCTCTAGAAGATGTACATCTATCCAGGTAAGGAGGCCTATAAGGAAAAGAAGGAGATAAAACAAATAAACATCAAGGTCAAATAAATAATGGTGGGATAATAGGTGCTTAATATATTATACAATTTACAACCTAAGAATAAGAGATCAAAGGGTGCAAAGCATATATGGGAAAAGCTCCCACCATCATCTCCCCTAACAAAGAAGTAGGTTGGGCACAATGTCAACACAAGCTCATAGTAGGTTTTTCCAAAATAGAAGAGGACTACCAAAGCACTTTAACCTAGACCTTCTCCTTTGACACCTTCCATACCCTAATTTACACATTTATAGTTACCTCCACCTTCACCTTCTCCCCACACATTCCTCCATCCCCATCCTCACCTCCTAATAGTTCACAAGCATCACCCCCAAAGGTCTCACCATCAGGGGCTATACCACAATGAGCCATAGAGAAAGAACCTATTATCCAAAAAGAAGAGTCTAAATTTAATTCTAAAAAGACACCCTTCCTAATGTGAGGGGAGGAGACCACTTTTAAATACTTATCATTGGACATTGGGGCCCATATGGTGAAGAGGGGGATGGTGAAGATCAATAGATGAGTAGAATGGATATCGATAGCACTTCTTTAGCTACCAACACCTAGGTCAAGATATTAGAGCATGAACCAAACAAATAGAAGGAGTATTCTAGGTCTAAGGAATAACCTTCCATTGATGCATCCTCTAATCTACTCATTTAATATCAAATGGGCATCCCTAACAAGATGTTATATTTATGGCTGCACTTTCTCCCCTAATATGCAACCCTTGACACAAGGAAGCAGATGTCCTTCTTGTTGGACATGTATAATGAGGAGTGACATTTTAATCTCCCTTAATACAACATTTTCTTAGGTCCTCAACATATAGTGCTACCAATCTCACTATGGATTGATCCATAAAAGATCACCCCTCTATAAGCTAGTTCTACATTTTTGAAGATGGATTTTAAATTCACATGTCAAAATATACTATTAGACTCTGATGCACATGATACAAAAATGAAACATGGCTTGGTGGTGGCCATGTATAAAAATGAGGTTTCAACTTGAAAGACACTCAAGGAATAAGTGGCTATTATGAAACAATAAATAAAAGAGGCCATCGAGGAAAAAGTGAAAACTTTGAATTTGTGCAAGTCAATTTTGGGTTAAGAACCAACTATAGTGGATGGTGTGCCTCTCAACAGGGATGCCATAATTAAATTAGAGACCTTGGTCAATCTCCTTTTGAAGTGTTACAAAAAGTAACCCACACCAAGGAATGAAGCAGTGGTACTAGCAGAGCAGTTCACCAAGGTGGTAGAAGTATGCAAGTGCACCCTCAAAAGAGTTTTGTAATTCATCCCCATCTTAGATGGGATTTTTGAAAGGCTAGAATGACCAAATAAAATTTTGAAGGCTTGGTTCCATGTAGAGGAATGTTAAAGGAAGAAAATGGCTGATACTACACTCTTAATAAGGGATCACATCGAGTGTGTGAAATCACTTAAATATGTTGAAATAATGGAAAAGAGAATAATGTGCATCAATAATAATTGAATTCCATTTTTTCATCCCTTTGAGGATAGGTTATCAATGAAGTCTCAATATTGGAAGAAGTTTATAAGGATTCTAGAACATCCTTGGATGATTTGGTCAAAAATGCCAATGAGAATTATAACCAACTTGAGGAGTATAAATCTAAAGTGATCATTGAATAAATAATTACAAATTTTCTCAACACATTATCACATTGGGATAATGTCAAGAAGTAGATCAACCATACAGGTTCTAAATTTTTGGCATAGGCTACCACTAAGACTCAGTCTAGGATGGACTAAGAGTGTGGGGTGATGTTGGACCCCAAATTTTAGCTAAGTATTTTGGTGAAAAACTATCATGATGCCAAAGGATTATAATAAATAGATACTAGGGTATGGAACTAGACAAGTATAGAAGCACTGTGGTGTGGAGATAACAAGGCAAAAAAGGATAAGGGCATGGAAGCACCAGTTTGAGAAGGCCCAATAAAAGAGGATAATTAACAATGAAAAACCTGAGAGAATAGGACTTGAAATAATAGCAAAAGACTTAGGGAGCTCATGAGAAGTGGAGATGGTTAGGGAATGATTTTCAAGGGTCACCCAGACCTTATCCATTAAGATTTTTGTACTGTCCTGCAAGGAGATAGATACATGTTGTCAAATATATAACATAGAATGAGTATATTAGGATCAAAAAGGCCTAGGTCCTTAGGAGAAATTAGTTAATAGTGTTTTAGTTAATTTCACTCATTTCTTAGTTTTGAAAGTAAAGTAATGAAACTAGTAATAGGGTGTGTATAAGAATACCTAGTAAAGTGCATGCATGAATCCAAACAAAGGTGGGATATCCTCTTTGGCTAGGGAGGAATAACTTGAAAATAAGAGAGACACTAGAAAGGAGATTTTCTAGATGGATGGTTACATGGATTTACTAGCGTGAGCTAGATCTAATAAGAGTAATGCTTGCTAGGAGGTTGTCAATCCACTATTATGACAATTAAGCTAAAAATGATGAAAAGAAATGATACTTAAATTAAATAATAGGAAGGCAAATATATGCAAGAAAGAAAAAGATAAATTACTCATTAGGAAGAAATGATCAAATTTTATGTTAAGATGGTCAGGTTTAGGTCCAAAAAATTTGAAAAGGCCATGTGTTTAGGGGGAAACACAAAAAGCAAGATTTGATTTGGGGTAAAAGTTTGAAAATAGCTTGATATAAATGTGTTCCATAGTGACTATCAGTAGTTGGGTGAACCATATACCATTGAGTTTGACCTTCATTAGTTGGGTGATCATCGATAATTGGGTCTGACCATCTATGGTTGGGTGACCATCAATGGTTACCTGTGTCACTCTAGGAATGATAAGAATGGAAGTGCCGATTGAGAAATTAGGCTAGTAGTGGTTTGGTTACAAGGTTGGAGGGTGGAAATAAGGTACTAGTAACTCTAATAAGGTAGAGAGATTAGAAATAAGATAGATTAAATCAAATAAGCCTAAGATACCTAAAACTTGGTGAAATAATTCGAGTAATTTGGCCAAAGTGATAGTACTTCGAGCCTTCAAATGTTATTTTGATATAACTTCAAGTCACCAATGATATCACTCACTAAAAGGATGATGGATACTTGCAAGAGATCTTGAATGCAAAAAGACTTGATTATGGATCCCTTTTCACTTCCTCCTCTTCTCCTTTTATAATTAAAAGTTACTAAGTGAAACAGAGGAAGTTACTAATTTTATAGTGGATAAAGTTGAATGTTCTTGTAGCTTTAAAAGCTTATTTTAAAGGAAATTTTCCATTAGGTAGTTGTTGATCTCACCCCCAAATGGCAATGATTTAAAGTTTTAAAACAATTTTGGGGTCCTAACCATCGACTGTCAAGCCAACCATCAAAAATTAGGCTGAACATCGGTGGTCAAGGGACCAGAATAAAATTAATGAAAGATGGGTGAATTAAGTTGGGTTTTGATAGGGTCAATTTCCAAAAATAATCTAATGGACTAGGTAGCCTACTAGACGAGGGTCCCAAAAGTGGTGTGACATCAAAAGCTATCATGTGTAGTTTTTAAGTGTCTACATTTTGCCCCTTTTTTTATGTGGCATTGTGACAAGATACATAATTAAAGTGGATTGATGGTCAAGTATGGGTCTTGTTGTCCCAATTATAGGAGGAGGTATTCCCCCTCAAATTGGGAGATGATTAAGGTGAAAGTAAAGATGGGTTGGGGGTTGATAAAGGATAGTCACAAGGTGGGTGACATAAAAAAGGGGGTGGGAATTTGAGACATAAATTTATGCATAAAATGTGACTAAAAGTGATATTCAAGATCTTGCAAAGACTAAAGTTGCCAATGTTGTTTAAAATATGCTCCAGTTTAAGGACATAATAGGGTAACTAATCCATAGCATTGGTCATAGCTAATTGGGTCATGTTTATGAATCCATCCAGATAGGGTTAGTGTTGGTTATGGGTATCCAAGTTAGGAAGTGCTCCAAAAAATAACACAATTGGTCGAGTTGTGCATGAGGTGGTGCATAGGGTAAAAGGTCAACATGGAAATATTGGTCAATGTGATGAAAATGACCATGCTAAATCATCATAAACCATGTGAAGTAGTTGGGTCAAAAACAACCAACATCAAGGTGGATGTGGCATAAGAGTAGGTGGGTAAAGGGTGGTCGAGCTAACTCCATCTACACTAGGTGAGTGGATGCTACCTACATAGTTCCCTGGATAGGATATCCAAGAATAAATTTAGACCAAATGTAGTTCTAGTCAAGGTTTAGATTTTTGACGAATGCTCTCTATTAATTAGGAAATTTATGCATGTCATAGAGGAATTTGGTTAGGTGAAAGTGATATAGATAGAGGGAGGATGAGGACATGGCCAAGTAGTGGTAAAAGGGCTTTCAAAATGCCAACAATTATGGAATGAGGTAGGGTCTATTTTAAATTGGATGAAATAGGTGTAATAAGATAGAAATGTGCATAGATTAGGTTAGGGTAGATGTAGAGAGGTTACGTGAAAATAAAATCTAGGACATGATGCCTTATGTGTAGGTTTGGTAAAACTAGGTATTGGGGTGAGATGAAAAAGAAATGGAAGGGTTTTGGTAGATGAAAATAGTGAGTATAGTAGTTTGATTTTGTGAAATTTTATTGTTTATGGATTTTTTCTTGGTGATATTTTGGAAGGAGATGGAAGGGTTTCACCACTGATGATCACACACAGTGACTATCAGTGGTTCGACCTGATTGTTGATAGTTGACCCTAGGGGAACAAAGGGTCTAATGACTATCGACAATTATTTGAAATTGTTAGTAATTGAAAATGATGGGAAAATGTTTAAAACTGAGGTTGGGTTAACTATAGACACCTAAATTTGGCCACCAATAACCTCCAACTAGGATTTAGACCTATTTCCAACTAAAATGCACAATTTGGCCTAAAAACACTAAATCATAATAAAATATTTGGATTTGATATAGTCAAGTGCCAATTTTGGCTAGGGTATCCCTAAATGGGGTAGTGAAATATATGGACCAACTAAATTTGATCAGATCATTCTGAGTCAAAATGTTAATTTTGTACTTGGGTGCTCTAGATTGCTCTTTTCTATCAATTTTTTTGCATGAGACATGTGCCTTTGTTATTTGGTGTTGGTAACATCTTAAATGGGATAATAGATCTAATACATCTGATATTGACTTCCAATCCAATCAAATTTTTGACCAATAATAGGGCATTCTAATCAGTTTGAGTAATTTGTGCACAAAGTGATTAATCATGCTTAAGAGCTAATTAAACTGAATTAGAGCTTAATTAATAATTCCATGGAAACTTGTTGAATACTTGTTTTCAAAAATGAATATTAAATATCTACATCATCAAGTGACATCATTTCTTGGGAAGACATCCCTAGGCCATAAATGCCATAAATATCAAGATTCATGCCTCTTAATAGCTCCTCTATCCCAAATATTGATGAGCCTATTTATGAATTTTAATTGAAGAATTAGATTAATCCTAAGACACACATCTCAATCCTGAGATAGATGGTTCAGGTTGATTCTACCCATTTGTAAAAATATATAAATAGGAGGCCTTACCACATGAATTTTAAGCTTGGATAATGAAAATTTATAATGCACAAATAATTCCAAAATCCATTGTAATTAGCGTTATCATGTCCAAATATTGAGCCAAGCCAAGCCAAGCCAAAGCCATAAGGTGCCAAGGAGAAGAGGAGATAACCAAGCTTCCTTTGATGAAGACTTCATGAGCACAAGCTAAGCAAGCCACTACTACAAACTAATTTGGAGCATTCAAGGGAAGTGAAAGATTTGTTCTCTTTCATGTTTTAGTTGTGTTTCCATTCTATTCTTGTTAACTAAGATTAACCAAGTAACTAGGCCTAGAGATGTATGTTAGTTAGTGTGTTGGTTTTTCAATTTGATTTCACTTTGTCACTAATAAGATACTAACACCTCTTTTGATTCAAATTCCTAGTTCACATAATGGCACGCTTTGTGGGATGTGAATAGCCTCACAAAATTTATCATAATGATCTTTTAAGAAACTCACTAACATTTTTTATTCAGAATCTTGGAGTGGAAGGCTCAAAAGAGTGAAAAAATTAAGTAAAATACATTTTTTTGTAAGTTATAGTTTTACCTAGACATAGTCATGAGATTGTTCTGCAACTCATGGGGTTTTCTAACTACGTCACAGTATTGTCTAACCACTAGTGGTTAACTAACAATATCTCTACTTGTGAATTCATGGGATTATCCTGCAACTAACAAGATTGTCAAATAGAGTCATGGTATTGTAACTAAACTATTATTGGTTAAGTTACAATATCATAACTCAAGAAGTTGTGGGATTGTCCTGTAACTAGCAAGCTTATCAAATAGAGTCATGGTATTATGACTAAACTATTAGCGATTAAGTTACAATATCGCAACTCAACAAGTTTTGGGATTGCCTTGCAACTAGTGGGATTAATCTATGGAATAGTGGGATTGCACCACTGTGTAAACCTAAGACTTCATTTTTCATCATTTGTTATTCCAAACTTAAAGTATCTTCAAGGATAAAGGACATACTGACTTTTTTCTTGTAGGGCAAGCTTAAAATTTGTTAAATCATGCCTTTTTAGACCTATTTTAAAGGATTAAAAGGAATTATGAGTCTTGTTTTTAGTGCTTAATGAAATATTTCAGTGCTTAAATAAATGTTTTGATAATTTAGGCTTTCGAAGTTGCAACTCAAGACTAAGGAGTCAAAAAAAAACCACCTAATCTTTCAACTTGGTGCTTAAAAATGAACCCACCTTTCCAAGCTTTTTGTATTCAATTAGTTATTTGATCTAGTTTGTTTGGTAAAGAGAGGGATGCCGTGTATTCTCTTCCACTTGTACCTTTTAGGGAAGCCTTAGAATCAAAATCACCATTCCTATTTCAAAAATCCTAGTCCAATGCATAGAAAGAATTTTGTTTAAAGCACTCCCCAAAAACTCATAAAAGTATTGGGTGACCTTGACACGACCCTAAAGTCTTTCTATTATATATATATATATATATATATATATACATACATATATATATATATATATTATGTAAACTTGTCTTATGAGGGAGACTTAATTACCTCCCAAAATTTCTTTAGGGAAGCTTTGACCTGGTGTTTCATCTCCCGACACTAAATTCATTTTACTCCATATTGGAGTTGCATACATGACATATTTACACTTTGAACATTAAACTACATTGAGAGAACAATAGGATGTAGTGGTTGCGAAAAGGACTAGACCTTTTTGCAACAAGCCAAGTGTCATGGACACCTAATTTTTGTGCTTTTATTTTGCATCATTTGATGTGAAATTAATTGTACAATTTATTCTTTTAGAGACATTCAAAAGCCTCGTATATCTTAGAAAAATCCCCACTTGCTGCAAAAGTATTGTTGGTGCAAGGTGCACCTCAAGGTCCATGTCACAGTACTATCATTTAAGAGAAAGGGGGTGTAAAAAACATACTATATAATGCACATTTACTTTTGGATTAACACTTAAAATCCTCTTGAATAACATATATTGATGGATTCTAATAATACCAAGTAATCTTGTCAGTTTAGGAACTAAGAGCGATTAATTAGTTGGTTTTGTCCTAGATTAAAGTTTTGTTTGGAGTCAAAACTTGGTGTGAACAAATGATACAAACCAAAACACATAGTCCTCATTTTCCTTTAAATAAATAGGTGTTATGCTACCTGTATGAATCATCAATTTTCCTTATTCAAAGTTTATCAAAACTTGGAGTCATATCATCCACTTTGGCATAGTTATGTTGCCTAATTGAGTCTAGACCTTTGCCAAAGTTTGTTTAAGTCCTTCATTTATAATGTAAATTTGAAATTTCACCTTCATAAGTTCATAGGGTTGATATGTTAAGTGGATTCACCATTTGCACTAAACTTGAGGGAACTTAGATTCAATTTCCAATTTGGGTTGAAGGCCGTTTAAGACTCATGATCATTATCACCACTTGGTAGAATTAATTTATTTTGTGATAAATGCTTACACTTTGAGTCTATGTACTAAAATATTTTGAGTCAATAAAGGAAGTGTTATTCTATCAAAATTATGTAAAACTATCTTTACCTTAGAGAGTTTTTGAAACAAGCATTTTTTCACATCTTTTGAGTAGTCTAGCATTGTTATGTTATCCAAAACATTTCAGATATTATTTCATAGGTCCTCTTGCATAGAGTTTAAATTTGTTCCTACATTGTCAAATTGATCCAAGTTTACCTTTGTCTAGCACAATTATGCCATTCACTTTTGTCTAGCTTATTTGTCAAAAGAACCAAGTTTTATACCATTATTTGTGAGAAAATAAACTATCTCAAAAGTACCTTTTGTTTCATACCTTATACCTATTTGATCAAATCCATGTCCAAGAATAAAATTCCTATTATTTTTTAGAAGTGTTTCAAATCCGTTAGATTAAAATTTTCATCTATTTCAAAGTTTAGCTTTTGATGTTGTTTGGCCAAGAGTCCTAGCACATGCCTTGTTTGAGTCTAGATTTTGACATCATGTTTTGGCCAAAAGACCTAGAAAATTTAAACTTCCTAGATTAGAATGATTTGAAACACTTCAGCCTTAGTGTTTATCATTTTTATTTTTGGTTCATTTACTTAGTATTTTTGTGTAAGATGTGTAAAGTTAGACACTTAACATTAGCTTGTGTTATCACAAATCTTTACATAAACCTTTTAATACTTTTGATGAATCTAGACCAAGTTTGAACATCATCTTTTTAGATAGTGTCTTTTTAGAGTTTTAAGACCTCCCTTTATTGCAAAGCATTGAATATGGATCCCAACATGTACTCCTACACTTGTAGTGGACTCATGTACAATCTAGGGATTAGAAATGTGGTTGCACAAGAAAAAATGGTGCAAGACCCCTACAAAAATAATATTTCTTATGAGATGGATCTTTATCCATCTTATAATACTCAATTAGGGGCACACATCCAAAATCCATTAGCTAACTATTTGGTTAATACTCCACCTTATTCAAAACAAGACCAAGAACAAATTGCACAATACCTAGCTACAATACCCACAACTGATGAACTACAGTCATGCTCTTCTAATATGCCTTCCACATATGATCCATTTTTATTTGAGAATCATTTATTGAACAAAGATGAGATTTTGGTTTGAGCCATAGAGGTAAGGGCCAAGTTTCTAGCAGACTTCCCCCATGAGAATTTACCAAGCCTAGTAAGAATGCCCCACAACATAATTTATGATCAATAAGATTCTTCTAGTAATCCTTTGGCTCTAGTCCAAACAACATATTAGGACCCTAATATGCCTAACAAAGGTAAAAACCTCATTGAAGACCACTTTAACCAAATGTAGATGGCATATCAAACCTACTTGAATCTAGCATGCAAGTTCAATCAGATAACCATGGTGAGCAAACCTCTTATTGATTTAGTTCCTTCAATAGGATTTTTAATGGAGTTAACTGGTCAAGATAATCTGAGTTCAGACCCATTCATGTAAAACACTTCAATAGACAACTTTCTACATATGCCAATTATTGAATAAGTGTCTTTTGCTTCTATACAAAATAATGAGTAAAATATAATGGACAATGTGCAAGCAACATCCAATCCAAATCAAAGTGGTACTAATGCACAAAAAACTAGTCAACAACATGTGCCTATAGTTAATACCATGAGTGTTTCTCAAAATCAGGGAGTAGGAGTTTCTACATCCCAACCTCAACCAATTGCTTCATCAATCATGAAACCAATAGAATTAGGTAGTCAACCAACACCCAATTTCATGCCTCAACAACAAAATATGATGAATCCTACTCCTCCTCAACAAAATATGAGTAATATTCCATAATAACAAGCATAATATAGTATACCAATGTAATAGAGGCTGAATATATTACCACCTCAATAGGGGTAACTAATGTTCCATCTCGTTAGGTAGTGACAAATATACCTCTTCAGTCGTAGACTTGTGTACCAATCCAAAACAAAATGATGACTAGCCAACAACATGTAAATATTGGTTAGTGATAGATGCTAAATATTCAACATGCATTCACTTCCCAATAAGGATTCATGCAACAAGGAGGCTCCCATGTTTCTCAAGTACTTACTAGGCAACAATTATTTCAAAATGTGCCACAAGTTCAGAGATAGGGTCTTGGTTCACAAGTTCCCACTCAATAGAAAGGTTTGATTAGTCAATAGCATGTCCCTTTTCAACTATAACATGCATAGTATAGTTATATCCCAACATCCCAACCATAAAATCCTCCAAGTCAAACCTTCATAGCCAACCCAAACTAGAATATTGCACAACTAAATGTGCAATTTCAAGTACATCATAATCCATGTATGCATATTATTGGTCCATTTTCCAACCAAATCAACATACCCCAAAAAAATATCCATCATACCCTAGTCAAAGTATCCCACTTATGACCTCCCAACCATCTACCAAACCAATGTTTTCCCTCAAACCAATGTTCCCTCTAGTTTTCTAGCCCAAGAATTGCAATAAATGAAGGATGCAATTATTGCCATTCAAGTTGGGAAATAGACTAAAAATTTTAAGTTGGATGATATGTGTTCTTATCTATTTAACATGGATTATTTATAGATACCATTTCCTCCAGGGTATGAACCACATAAATTTGATAAATACAAAGGGAAAGGTGACCCTAAGGCCCATTTATCCAAGTTTTTTGTCACATGTAAACCATTGACATATAAAAATACATACATTTTATTTTTATCTCCAAGGAGCTTGGATATACAAGCCTTGGAGTGGTTTTTAAAGTTGCCCAAGAATTTAGTAATAGATTTTGATGATATTTTTGATAAGTTTGTGCAACACTTTTCCTATAATCTCAAACATGAGATTTCATTGGTTGACTTGACACAAGCAAAGCAAAAATATGGTGAGAGTTTTGAAATTTATCTACAATGATTGAGAGCCCTTGCAAGTTGATTTACCCAAAGTTTACTAGATAAATAATTAGCCACTGTGTTTACTAAAAAATTGCATAGTAAGATATCTTATCATCTAAAACTACAATGTGTACATACTTTCAAAGAGATCATCGACAAAGGCTTGTTGATTGAGCGATCCCTTATTAATAAATGGATCATCAAGCTTAATTCAACTAATCAAAATCAAGGTACCAATTAGGGAAGTGGCCAAAACCAACATCCAATCCAAGCACAAGCATCACAACTAGCATAAGTCAATAACCAAGATAGACCAAAATAATTAAAACATAATAAGAATATTGTGGGTAATAGAGTAACTGAGTCGTATCATATCCAAATAGTGTAAACATAATTTGTACCATCTTTTTAGCTTACTCCTACTCGATAACATCTCCAACCAATGCCACAAGCACAATAACCAAGACCCATGCAATAAATGTAGCAACCTTTACCATTGCAAACCCCTCTTCCTAGAAAAATTGTGCCTACTCATCATGTCTTTAGTGACCTGGGAGAGCCTATTGAGTATATATTTTGAAAAATTGTGGATTCTAATCTAATTAGTTGGCCTATACCAAAGCATTATTTGTAAGTCATTCATTATCCTGATTAGTACCATGAAAATGAATTCTATGAATATCATCAAGTCAATGGACATAATTTATGAAGATGTGTGAAAATCAAGCATTGGATTGAAAATATGTTGGAGAATGGGGAGATAACATTAGATAATGGTGCTTCAAACTCCAATAAAACTCTTTGGATTTATCAAAACCCCTATCCCCAACATAACACCCAAAAACAACAAACAATCAACAACCACAATAATAACACTAACTGGTACAATAATAAAATCAATAGTATCAAAATCAAAGGCTAAACTAGTAGAATCAATAGCAGAAACCACAATGTCAGAATAATGGACAAAACCAAGATCAAAATAGTAACAACAAATAAACCTACCATGTAGTTACACATGACTACAATAGGTTTTTAGGTCATATTTTAGGGGGTAGCATTAATAGCATCTCCATTAATCCTATACCGAGCACTAATCAATCTAGACCATTGACAAATAGTACCACTCAACCAAATTACATGGATAATCCTTCTTTAACCTAAGATCACACACATGCAAACTAGAAAATTAGGACTTCCATTTTTAGATCTTATATTGATAAATCACCCTTGCCACATAACCACATACAAGTACACTAACAACTGAGACTTATCTTATCTGGTCCCACACCATTCTTAACATTTGTTAGAAATCATGGTCTAACATCTAATCCTGATTGTGCAATCACAAATTGGAGGTCAAAAATTACTATCCCAAGCCCACAACCATCTACCACTTTTCTTGTTATCCAACCATCTATTCATCCTCATAATAAACCATTCACCAATAACCAAGACAAGAAGTTTGATATTGTGAAAAAATTGTAGAAGACACTAGCATAGATATCTATTTTAGATTTATTACAAACATCAACAATCCATAAGAACATTTTGTATGAGTTTTTAACCCAATCCACTAATGTTAGTGACATATCCCTTGATAAATTTCAAGCTTTGGTTAGACATCTATCTCTAACCCAACAAGTCACATTCAACCAAAGCGATATGTCTTCCCTTGGCTCACTCGATAATAATCCATTGTACATAAAAGTTTATATAAATTAGAATAAAAGTAAACCTATACTTATAGATAATGGATTAGGCCTCAACATAGTGTCTCTAAAGCTTATCAAGCTTCTTGGGTACATAATGGCAAATCTTTAGCCATAAATGATAACTATCAAAGCCTATGATAATTAGGAGAGAGAATCACAAGGCACAATTGGCTTACCAATTATCATTGGGAATTTAACCCATGATACACTCTTCCATGTGATTGATCTTGAGTTATCATATAATATGCTTCTAGGAAGGCCTTGGTTACATGAGATTCATGTAGTCCCATCAACGTTGTACCAATGTATCAAGTTCTCTCATTCAAGGATGGAAGTATATATTCTAAGATATTTACACCTATATGAGCTCTAAAATCACCTCGAGGCTGATTTTTAAATCTACAATTACTAATACAATATGAATCTAAGTTCCAAAGAGGATAAAGGAAATGCCATACTTATTAATCCTCCACAGGACAATTGTATAGATCCTAATACCTTGGATTCCCTTTCCCACATGTCACCTCTTGAATCTTCCAATCATTTCACCATTTTAGATAATGGCCTAGGGGAATATGTGACCCATGATACCTTCCATATTTCCAATCTTCCTCAAAATTGAAAGACCTTTGGATGACCTAAAGTTACCCCACACATGCATTGGCAATAAAAGAACAAAGATAAGTGACATGTCATATTTGTACCAGCATCTAGCCTAGAACCAAACCCTCTTGAAGGGGATGAATCATGGTTGTATAATGATAACCAAGTTGATTATTAGAAAAATGAAAAATATCTTATTCCCATTAGGATCATGGAGAATCAAGACTATGAAGGATGAGGCCTCAGACCAAACCAATAAGGAACGTTGGACCCAATTTATATGACCAAGTATAAAAGACCCTATGGACTTGGATTTAAACCACTTGGGGGTGACCTCACATATCTTATTCAAGTTCCATCACCAACAACTAGTGATGATGATGCCAAAAACAAAGCAGAGTCCCATTATAGCCTCATCTTTGATGACCTAGCTAAAACCAACTTGTTTACCTCTCATTCCCATTTATACCCTTACACTGGTCATTCATAATAACCCATTGCCATTATACTATCCCCAACTGATAGATTGGGACCAACATGAATCCATTTTACCAGTTGATAAGTTTTAGAATGATGAGGCATTCTATGGTTTTCTAGGCCTTAGAGACAATGTTCCATTAGGAGATCATAAATTGGGATTCTCAATCACATTGGACTTATTTTGGAGAGCAAGTGAACACCATTAGTGAAAAGAAAATAAATAAAAAATTAAGGTCCCAAAGTGAAAACCTCTTTGAGGCACTTTATGACTAGGGGAAAAGTAAAGATAAAGGCTATTCTAGTGATGAAAACCTGTTTTAGGTGTCATTCGATGGGGGTGTTCATTCTTCTTCAAATTTAGACCAATAGACCACCAACAATGAACTTTCTTATGGATCTGAGTTTATTTTTGAGTAATAATATGTTTTTGATCAAATTATTTAGGAATTTTTGAATATTTTTGTCACATGGCTAGATCTTCCATTAGGGGACTTATATTCATCATGCCTAGGAGAAGCTGAAGATCAAGTCCTAACAGAGGACCTTGATATAGTCCAATAGTTCAATTCTTTGCCTACTATCCTAGAAGATGGTTCGACCCTTATAGTCAAAGATATAATAGAGGTAAACATCAAGAATCCATTAGACCCAAAATGGATAAAACTAGACATGTCCCTTACTGAGGAGGAATGTAAAGTCTTTACATCTTTGTTAAGAGAATTTATAGATATCTTTGCATGGGCTTATTATGACATGCTATGTTTGGACCTCGCCTTGATTCTACACCACCTTATGGTCAATCCTAATGCCAAAATATTGAAACAAAACTTGTGTAAGATGCATCCTTGCATTTCTATCTTGGTAAAGAAAGATTTGTAAAAACTCTTAGAAGTGGGATGTATTTGATCCATTGACTACTCAAAATGGATATCTAATGTTGTACCTATTAGCAAAAATCCTAGAAGAATCAGAATCTATATTGATTATCGAGACATCAATAAAGATTGACCTAAGGATAAATTTACATTACCTAATATTGACATGATCATCAACTCTACAATAGGTTATGAAATGATTTCACTCATGGATGGCTTTTCAAGATATAACCAGATCAAAATAGCACCAAAGGACCAACATAAAACATCATTCACCACTCTATGAAGAACATTTTGTTATCAGGTAATGCCATTTGGTCTTAAGAATGTTAGAGCTACATATCAAAGGGCCATGACTATCATATTCCATGATATGATGCATGATATTGTTGAAGACTATGCCGGTGAAATATTAGGAAAATCAAAGACTAGGGTTAACCATCCATTAGTGCTATGTTAGATATTTGAAAGAATGTGGGAGTACAAAGTTAGAAGCAATATAAATAAATGTATGTTTGACATAAACTCAAAAAAATTACTTGGATTCATCATGTCTCACATAGGTATTAAAGTTGATCCAGCCAAATTTCATGTTATAATTGAGATGCTACCACCAACCAATTTGAAGCAACTATATAGTTTGTAGGGCAAGATCAAGTCAATCTGATGTTTCATCTCTTATTTAGCAAACAAGTGTCATCTATTTACACATATTTTAAATAAGGGAGTTGTATTTCACTAGGATGATCACTGCCAAATTTTTGTTAACAACTCAAGGACTACCTTGCTAATCCACCTATTTTGTTACCTCCTATGTTGGGAAAGCTATTTTTGTTGTATCTGTTAGCTACTGACAATGCCCTAGTGGCACTTTTGGCTCAACATGATAACAATGGAAAATAACATGTAATATACTACTTAAGTTGTACCTTGGTCACATATGAACATAATTCTATGCCTATTGAAAAAGCTTGTCTAGCTATGGTCTTCAAAGCTTAGAAACTAGACCATTACATATTGAACAATAAGACTATGGTCATTTAAAAAGTAGATCCACTCAAGTATCTACTATCTAAAATATATTTACAAGGTAGAATATGCAAATGGATCATACTTCTTAGTGACTTTGACATAGAGTATGTCAATCAGAAGGCAATCAAGGGATGGGTCCTTACATATCAACTTGTTGAAGCACCCTTAATAGACATAAAGCCCCTCACATTTCAATTTCTTGATGAATACATAATGACCATCATTGACACACCTCTTGAGGAGAAACACTAGAAGCTTTATTTTGATGGTTCATTTACTACACATAGATCAAGGGTAGGCCTCTTATTTATTACACCATAGGGGGATCTAATCCCTAAATCATTCAAAACTAGTTTTCCTTATATAAACTTAGAGTATGAAGCACTTTTCATAGGACTTTGATAGGTAGTACACTAGAACATATCTCATCTCCAAGTTTATGGTGATTCTTAGTTAATCATCAATCAAGTCATAGACCATTTCCAAACTAAAGATGACAAGCTAGTTCCATATAAGGCTATGGTCGATACTCTAAAATACCAAATTACAAATATCCAATTTGAGCATATAGTAAGGGCTATTAATATAACTATAGATGCCATGGCTAATATTAGCTCTTTGATTTAATAAATATATAAAGCTATATAATATTAGTTCCTTGTTAAGAATTTGTTTGCACCAGCTCATGAACCTTCAACCATTGCAATGATTTGTGATATTGTTGGTCCTAATTATATTTAGTACTTAGACCTTTAAAACTACCTTCATGACCAAGTTATACCACCTAACCTATCTTAAAAATAAACCAAAGCCTTTATTAATCACTCCACTCATTATACTCTACTTGGATCCACCCTTTATTACCATAGTTTTGATGGAACTCTTCTTTATTGTTTAACTTTGGCAGAGTCTACACTAGCATTAAGAGAAGTTCACAAAGGGGTATGTGGAGCTCATTCTAGTGGGGTAGTCCTATCCAAAAATATCTTACATACTAGTTATTATTAGCCCATGATAGATGTAGATACAGTGACATATGTAAATAAATGT
Organism: Torreya grandis; assembly: GCA_037957365.1. NCBI lineage: Eukaryota > Viridiplantae > Streptophyta > Pinopsida > Cupressales > Taxaceae > Torreya > Torreya grandis. Next base: position 1,243,129 of record JARHVA010002155.1, read on the forward strand.
GATAAATGTCAATGGTATGCTAACTTGATTCATGCCCCAACCTAAAATTTGAAATTAATGTTGACACCATGACCATTTTATACATGGGGAATTGACCTCATTGGGAAGATCATCCCTACTTCATCTGATGGTCATAAACATATCCTTACCACCATTGAATATTTCACTAAGTGGGTTGAAGCTATACCCCTCACTTACGTGATTGGAAAGTAAATTTCCAAGTTCATCTTAAACCATCTCATTTGCCACGATGGTATCCCCTCTAACATTATATCTGATAATGGAGGATCATTCAAGAATAAGTATGTTAACAAGATATGTACTTAATATAACATCACACAATATTTTTCTATAGCATATTACCCTCAAGGTAATGGCCAAGCTAAAGCATCAAACAAAACCATTATCAATATTATCAATGATGTCAGTTGTGATTGGTACCTTTAAATATTCTATGCCCTTTGGGCATATCGTACCAATCACTATGCCCCCAAAGGAGCCACTCTATATTCACTTGTTTATGGTACTGAAGCCATTCTTCCCATTGACGTCGAGTTACCTTCACTACGCATATATTTTAAGCATGCTCTCAATGATCATGACTATTGAGTAGCCTGCCTACAAGAGCTAGACTTTCTTGATGTAAAATGTATAGCTATACTCAAAAATCTTAAGGCATATCAAAACTGAATCAAAGGTCACTAAAATCGATGTGTCAAGTATTAAACATTTAAACATGGTGATCTTATTCTTAAAGAAAACTAAAAGAATAATATGGATAAGAAGAAGCATAAAGGTAAATTCAAACCAAACTAGATAGGGACTTTCATCATTACTATATATTATGGATCAAAATTATACAAGCTCACCACACCAGTTGGATATGAAATTCCTGAGCTGATGAATATTATTCACCTTAAGTAGTACTATGCTTGAGTCCTAGGGTGTATTGTCTATAAGGAATGTTTTAGTTGTGCCATTTTATCACTTTTATTTTTTGTATAAATATCATGCTTGTCATTCCTCTTATCCCATTACATCCACTTTACCATTCTTTTTCTATCCACCAGGCATGTTCTAAATCATATCTACCTAGCTTGTTTGACCTTGGTTTCACCATTGGTTACACCTTTTTAACACCAAGGAATATGATTAGTTTCATCAAATTTTTTCAAGTAATTTAGGTAGAGATCATATTTTGGAGTAGTATGATAGAAGTTTTAGTAGTTGCATCTTTTTTTTGTTGTTCCTTTCTTATCACCAGTCTTGCTACTAATTACAACCACCTTTGGGAAAATTAGTCCCATTAATCTATGCCATTGTGTCTTAGTTATAACCACTTATGGGAAAATTAAGGGAAACATTTGTTTATTGAGCCTTGATGTACCAAATTTCCATTTATTATGCCATAATATGCATTTTTACCAACTGTGCCTATTTTGTTTGAATTGATAGCTACACTAGTCAGGTTCTTCTACTATAAGGGTAAAACAACAGTGACTTGAGGTCCTACTTTGGGACTATATAGGTAGTGATCTATACTTGTTTAGGTTAGATCAATCACCCTTTCCACCATGATCTCACCATCTTTTGAGTAACCTAAGTTTGAATTCTCTCACCATCTTGTGAGCAACCTAAGTGTGAATGCTTGCGCCATTTTATGAGCTTGAACTATTTAGTGTCTTATAATTCTTGATCGAGTTGAGATAATTCAAAAATTCCAAAAGCATTTGTAAATCATTATAAAAGAACAAAATAACTAACCACTTCTTTACCTTAAAGATTCTAGGAACCCTTACTAAGTCATAAACAAATCACTTGTTTCTTAGATTCCCCATCCTTTTTGGCCTTTTTCTTGTATACACTTGCCATTTTGCAAGACCATTCCTATTCTTCTATCACATCCATTCTATTTGTTTTCATCAGTTATCATTTTCTTCCCATTCCCTAGGAGACCTACATTTGGCCTAAAGGTTTTCTTGGATATTATGTCCATGGAACTATGTAGGCAACATCCACTTGCCTAGTGCATCTAGAGATAGCTCAGCTACCACCTTCCTTATTTCTATTCCCCCATTTTTTTGGGTTAAATTGTCATCTATTTTCTAGGGGAAATGTTCATATGGTTTCTATTATGTTTTTTGTTTGTTTATTTATTTCTTCTTATTTTGTTTGTTTTTCTACCTATTTGTTTACTTTCAACACTATTTTCCTTACCTACACTTACTCTTTAATCCATTCATATTTATATGTTTACATTGTCATCATGGTTTCTATCATTAATACATTGTTTTCTATTGAATATTGGATTACAAGAGTTAGTCCTTATGTATATTTTAGCCAAGCCCTCATGATGTTATACCATGATGCATATTGACATGTACTATAACAAACCTTATCTTCAAGAAGTCTATTTAGCAATGGTATAATTGACATCTCCTTGGCACCACATCTTGTTTCAATCCTAATCATATCCCAAATAGATTAATTAACCATGAAATAATTCCAACCTTTGTTAGATCAAATGAACATCTCCATACTAGTATGTTATTCTAATTCATCATTTTCCCTCTATGTTAAGTTACCATCATCAATTAGTCGATCAATCATGTTTGCCATAATCGAGGTTTAATGATTATAACAGCCTATGGGTAAATAATTACACACCATCCCACCTACATTTCTCAATGGTTATAACCACCTTTGGAAAAATCATTGTGTTGTCACCACTTTACTTTTTCTATCCATATAGGGGTATGTTATTATCTTTTTTTTCTATCATAACTAAGGCAGCTCCATATTCTCAATGATTATAACTACCTTTGGGCAAATAATTATGTTATCATACCATGTTGCCACTATCGGGGTACAATGCTTATAACCACCTTTGAGAAAACCATTGTACACCATCCCACTTATATTCTCATTGATTTTGACTACTTTTTCAAAATCATTATGTTCTCCTCCCATCATCTTTCCTTTCTTTGGTCCCCTCATTTTGCTTCTTTCTTTTCTAGGAACCTTTTACCAACCTACTTGTGCCAACCATTCCCTCGAGGGGGCATCATATAGTTAGTTTATCATCATTATAGTTGTAGGCATACATGACCTTTTCAATATTTGAGAACACACTATTGTGCTTATATCTTGTAATGCCTTCCCAAATAGGGGCAAACTATAGACACCTAAATTTGGCCACCGATAACCTCCAACCAAGATTTTAACCAATTTCTAACTAAAATGCACAATTTGGCCTAAAAACACTAAAGCACATTAAAATCTTTGAATGTGATATAGTTAAGTGCCAATTTTGGCTATGGTATCCCTAAATAGGGTAGTGCAATTTATGGGCCAACTAACTTTGATCATATTATTTCAAGTCAAAATGCTAATTTTACACCTAGTTTCTCTAGATTTCTCTTTTTTATAAAATCTCTTGCATGAGATACGAGTCTTTTTTATTTGGTGTTAGTAACATCCTCAATGGAATAATGGATCCAATGCATCTAACATTAACTTTTAATTCTAATCTAGTCAAATTTTGGACCAATAACAGGGCATTCTAATCAATTTGAGTAATTTGTGCACAAAGTACTTAATCATGCTTAAGAGCTAATTAAACCAAATTAGAGCCTAATTAAGAACTCCATGAAAATTTGTTGAATACTTGTATTTAGAAATGAATATCGAATATCTACATCATCAGGTGACATCATTTCTTGGGAAGACATCCTTAGGCCATAAATGCCATAAATATCAAGATTCATGCCTCTCATACCTCTTAATTGCTCCTCTATCCCAAATATTGATGAGCCTATTTGTGAATTTTAATTTAAAAATTAGATTAATCCTTAGTCACACATCTCAATCTTGAGATGGATGGTTTAGGTTGATTCTACCCATTTGTAAAAATCTATAAATAGGAGGCCTTGCCACATGAATTTTAAGCTTAGATAATGCAAAGTTATAATGCACAAATAATTCCAAAAGCCATTATAATTAGTGTTATAATGTCTAAATATTGATACAAGCCAATCTAAAGTCATAAGGTGTCAAGGATAAGAAGAGATAGCAAAACCTCCTTTGATGAAGACTTCATGAGCACAAGCCAATCAAGCCACTACTACAAGCTAATTTAGAGCATTCAAGGGAGGTGAAAGATTTGTTCTCTTTCATTTTTTAGTTGTGTTTCCATTCTAGTATTGTTAACTAAGCTCAATAAGGTAACTAAGCCTAGATATGTATGTTGATAGTGTGTTAATTTTTTAATTTGATTTCATTTTGTCACTAAAAAGAGACTAACACCTCTTTTGACTCAAATTCCTAGTTCATAAGGACTATCGACGGTTGCGTGAAACTGTTAGTGATCAAAAAATGATGGGAAAATGTTTAGGATTTAGGTTGGGTTAAATGTTTGGAAAGGTTTTTAAATGATTATAAATTGAAAAAGGGGTGTTAGAAACATTGTAGTGGTGTGCTAGGTATAAATGCATAAAGGTGATGAAGGGGATAGGTTAGGGTTGAAGTTAAAAAAAATAGGCATAAGTTAAGTTTGTAGAAGTAGGTGGAAAGGTGAATGAGTGTAGATTAAGGGGAATTAGGTGTATTAGGTTGGAAGGTCCTTTAAAAAGGTTAAATTTATAAGTTAAAAAATTTAGGTAGAATTAGTTACAATGAAATGTAGAAAGTTTGTTGTTAAATGAAAGGGTAAATATAATGAAAAAGTGAGATATAAAGGTGTATGACATCAATAGCTATGTAGGGTTTCTAATTGTCTAGGCCCATGACTAGTTTTAGATGAGAGATCGAGTCTTGAGGATATTTATCAAGGTGTGAGATGGGATGATGGAAGCTAAGTGAGGTCAAATGGAGGAGGTTGGCCTAAGGGCCATGAGACATTACCAATACCTACCATGGGACATGATGATCATCATTGCACTTACTAAGAGATGTGACTTGATGATGAACACCTTCATGTTGCCTACCAGTGAGATGACCATCTTGTTGGAGGATGTGATTTTGATCACACAACTACCTATCTGAGGGGAGCTCATCTATCATATAGAGAGTGATGATATGGATTATTATATGGACATAATATATGGAGTAATTGGGAGCATGCCACATGGCATACAGGGGGTTTAGGATCAGATCACTGTACTAGAGGGCTCTAGAGGATAGATGTTTGATAAAAATTATGATGGTGGTAGTGACCTATTTTACATTTTTAGACTTGAGCCATGACTGATTTCCATACTTGCTACTGGGGGTATTGGTGGATATGATACTTGGGAGGACTATATTTGGATGGGCCCCAATATTACTAGTCTAGATATATAGGGAGCTCTAGGATTTTTGGACACACAGATGATACATGATTAGTGTCATATTTGTGCTTCATTACTTGGAATTCAAGCACATATGTGTGGTAAGACCATTAGGGGTACCTGGCAGGGATTTACTCATGTGGCCTTTCTAGTGGGCTTTATGTGATGGAGGAGAGTAGATGTTTTGATAGGTGTTGGAGGAGGGACCAGAGATATTGAGTGGTTCAGGGACACATTAGATGTTTTGATAGGATGTTGTATGGAGGCCTTATGTGGGTTGGTCCATATGGGTAGGATATAGGTTCAAGACTTTATCACTCTAGAGATAACACTAGATATATGGGAGATGAGATGGAGAGATAGAGTTGATCCCATTTGACCAAGTGTGATGTCAATTTGGACTATTATAGGGGATCCCCTTTGATTTTCCATGATACAAGAGAGAGGATGCAGAGTTTTCACTCTTAGAGCCATAACCACAAGATGTCATATTGGACTATAAGGAGCTATCGATTATAGTGGCTATTGATGATGCAAGAATTGTAGATGGTTATACAACATCATTCCAAGCTAGGTATGTAGCTATAAAATTTGAAAGGGGTGATGGGGACTAACAACCTATATATGTGGATCTAACACAAGTATAGGGTACATGGTAGGATGGATAGGTAGTAGAAAAACTTATAGTGGATCAAGCCCATGTAATTGGATTATAGGGACATGTTACTACATTATAGGCACATATAGTGACCTTATAGGGATAGGTTTCTACACTGACTAGTGAGCGTGATCAGGCATGAGTCTCTTTTGTGTTAGTGACTTAGGAGAGAGACTCATTGAGATAGAGAGAAGGACTGATCATAGTAGAAATGGGAGGATCACCTAGCATAATTATAAAGATAAGATACTTAGCCACCATTGAGGAGCTTAGATAATATGAGGTGATGGTACTAGCCTAGCTACTAGAGGTGATGCATTATGGTGAGTATAGGGCCAATTTGGTAGGGGGTCTATCAATAGCTACTCTAAGTCAATGGGCATCAATAGTGGGGTAGGCAGGGACATCAGGGGGCCACCACTAGATGGTAGTGGAGGTCCAAGTCTAAATGGTTTAGGTGGAAATAGTGTAGGTGGTAGTGGTCCTAGTGCCCTAGGGACTTGATAGATGAGATTATATGATGTATATATGAGTTGTGTTTTGATACCGACCTATGTGCCAATGATGTGATATGTATATGAGAGAGAGATTGATATATTGTGATATGTATTACCTTGTTGATGTATATGATGACTATTATTTATTTATTTTTGATTATGCTGATGATATTACTACCAATTGATTATTTTGATGATTATGTTCTTATGATTGCTATGTTCTTATATTCATGATAGTTTTGTTATTGATGCATTATGATTATGATTTTATGGATGAGTGATATGTTTTTTGCATGCTTATGGTCATTGTAGATGCTTTATTTAGACAGTGGATGGTTCATAGAATATTGTTAAAAACATGTTTTATTTAGACACATGTTGTTATTTGGTTTAGCTTGCACATGATTATGAATTCTTGATGACGTTTAGATAGGTTTATATGGGTGTTAATTATGTTTTATGAGATATGAGGAGAATGTAAAAATATTTTGTATAGATAGATAATGTGATAATGTTGGATGATCATGAGATTAATGATGTGGCATTTGTTTATGATTGTGTGGTTCTTGATGTTTTAGATGTGGTTTAGATTTTCCTTATTCTTTTATGATGGGAATATAATTTAAACACATTAAGTAAGTATATATAACAAAATGAATGTGAGTATGAGATAAAATCATAATACATATGATCACATGAACTAACAAAGAGAGTGAAAGAAAAAAGCATGTTTTTCTTAACTAGCAAGGATCTAACAAAAAACCATAGTTAGATTGACTTAGTGAAAGCCAGCCTATCAAAAACTTCATAGGAGCATGATTTGATTGAGAAATAAGGTATCTTGATCACTTTTTATGAAGTAATCTTGTAATCCCTTGATTTCAAAGAAGGATGAAAAGGAGGGGATAAATAATAGTTTGGGTTTTAAATAGGATAGGTGTAACCTAATGTGGGTTACTTGCCCCTTCTATAGATGACCAAAAGGAAATTAACAAACAAGTGTGTGCCTTATTAGGATAGGTAGACTAATCAATGTGAGAAGTCTACCAATGCCATACATAGGAGCCAATTGTAGCATAATGTGATAATATGTAGACTGATCAATGTGGGAAGTCTACAAATGGAACTTTTATAAGAGTTGAGTGTGGCTTACTTGCTTTGATTTTGATATAGTTTTGTTTAGTTTCTTTTTCTTATTTTGATAATTTTATAAAGTTGATCAATGTAGGAAGCTTCAAATGATTATGGTTTAGCCATCCTTCAAGGGAGTGGTCTAAAATTTGATTTATATAGCTATCCTTTGAGGGAGCAATTTATATTTTTAATAAACTTTTAACTATTAGGTAGTTGTCCTTCAAGGGAGAAGTATGCAATACACAAGTGATTTTGAATAGGCATTTAGACATAGACAAGTCTTTTTAGGCTTGAAGGTCTACCTGTAGGGAGGCAAGACTTAAGAACAAAAGGTTACTGATAAATGGATAGAGTGGTTTGAGAGACAATTGATCATGTGATTTCATATGTTGAAAGATGAAAAGTATCCATGAGAACCATGCCATGGGTAGATTTGTGGTACCCATACTTAGGATTAAGTTATGACAGTGTCAGATAGATCACACAATTTTATATTATAATCAATTATTCCTAAAATTAATATGGGTAAGGAGGTGAAAGGAATTGACAATCCCCTAAGCCAAGGGATGAACTTAATTTAGACACAAAGGTGAGTTTTATCCTTTTCAATAGTATAAAGGATGCAAATATGAAGCATTAAGAAGCTTAGGTTCTAGTTTGCCTTTGAGAGAAGACAAGTGATAAGCACCTATTCCATACTTATGAGTGATTATATAGGGTCCTATCTAATTAAAAGAAAACTTTCCCTTTTTGGTTTTCTCTATATTAGTTACATATTGGTTTTCTTTGAGGATGAGGTCTTTGATGTTGAACTCTCACTCTTTAAAATTTTTGTTATATTCACACTTAATTCAATCTTGATAGACATAGAGATGATTAAGTGTGGTAAGGTGATGCTCATCAAGAAGTTCAAGATATGCAAGGCATTCTTGATGATAGTCATTTTTAGAAAGGATCTCATGTAATGATATGTGAAGAGATGGAATATGGACTTCAAGGGGAAAAAATGCCTTAGCTCCAAAATGAGAGAGAAGTGTATAACACCTATAGATGTTCAAATGATAGTGTGATAGGCCCATAGAGTGAATGGGATGTGAAGGTGTCAATCCCACCTTGAAGCACTTACTACCTTAGTGAGAATTTTGATGAGGGTTTTGTTTGAAGCTTCTATTTGTCCATTGGCTTGTGGATGATAAGGTTATGAGAAGCTTAATTTGATTCCAAAAGCATCACAAATTTATTGAACTTTCTTATTTTTAAATGACTTACCATGATCGATGATGATTTTATGGGGAACAGAAAAGCGATAGATGATGTGGTGGTTGATGAAGTCAATGATATTTTTGGCTTTGTTTGATATTAGTAGGATGGCTTCCACCTATTTGGTGAAATATTTGGTAGAAGTGATAATATATTGATGTCATTGGGAAGAATGGGGGTTGATTTCCCCAATAAGGTCAAGGCCCCATTGATGAAAAGGACCAATAGTCTTTTGATACTTGAAGGCCATAGGGAGGATCAATAGTCTTAAAAATGATGGGAAGGTCTGAAATCATATATAAAGGTGTGATAAAGTGATGAATGGTGACAAATAATTTATATTCAATAGGTTAGGATAGAATTTGGGAAGCGAGAGATGCCATGGTGTTTGTAAATTTGTTGGTGGATCAAGGAACCCATTGGATGGTGTAGTGATCAAATGATGCAAAGAGTACATCTACAAGTTTTTTTTAATTTAAGAAGACATTTTTTTTACATTGATAAGACCTATTGACCTGGTTGATGACCAACTAGGAGTCTCCAAAGATACTAATTTTTTTGATCCCCAAAGCTAAGGTAGTTTGGAGACCTATAACTAGGGCTTGGTATATAGTTATGTTATTGGTACTTTCAAAGTCAATTTTAAAGGAAAGAGGAAGAGGTTATCCATTAAGGGGAATGAGGATTAATTTATCACCCCCATCATGTTGGCACTTGAAGCCATAAAAAACATGGTCATTTGATAGGTGGGTTCCTCTTAGGAGAGAGTTGTAATGTATTCGTTAGGAAATGTAAGAGGTATCAATTGACTATCGGGTAGAGGAGCTTTGGATAAATGGTCAGTGATGACCTATCCTTTAATGGAATTTTATGGTAATAATTTAAGATTTTAACTTAGCTAAAATCATGAGCCACTTATCCATATGTTGGTTTTGATGTGGATTTGAGTGCATATACTTGAGTGGGTCGGTTTTAGTGATGACATAAGTTTTGTGATTAAGAAGATAATGGTGGAGTTTAGAGGCCATGAAGACCAAAGCGAGGTAATTTTTTTTAGGATAGGTATATTAGGTTTCATATTCGATAAGCATGTGGACAATGTAATAGATAACTTGCTCCTTGTTCTATTCATCTCTATAAGCTAGCATTATCCCTAGGGAATGGTTGGTGGTGGATATGTAGAGGTAAAAGGGTTGATCATATTTAGGAGGGGTGAGGATAGTTGGAGAGAGAAGGTACTCCTTGATTGAGTCAAAGTCTTGTTGACATTATTTGTTCCATTTAAAGGAAGCATCTTTCTTTAGGAGATGGTGGAAAGGTTGACATCAATTTGATAATTGAGAAAAAAAATGATAGATAGATTGAAGTTTACCCTGGAGGCTGTGAAGCTGTATTAGGTTGGTAAGAGGAGGCATTTATAAGATGTCTCTAACCTTGGAAGGATATATCTCTATTACTTAGAGGGAAATGATAAATCCAAGAAGTTTCCATGATAACACCGCAAAGATACACTTCTTGGGATTGAGCCAAACATTGTAATGTATTAATCATTCGAATATGATGGTGAGAATAACTAGATGGTCCTTATGGTGTTTGGATTTCCCAAGGAGATCATCCACATATCTATGATTTTATGGATGAGGTCATGAAAGATATAGGTCATATCCCACTAATAGGTGGATCCTACATTATTTAGTCCAAAGGGCATGACCCTATAGCAAAAATCTCCCCATGGGGTGATAAAGGAAGTTTTATGTTGATCTTTAGGGGCAATCAATATATGATTATATCTTGAGAAACTATCCATGAGAGATAAAATTTCATGACCAATTGTAATATCAATAAGTTGGTTAATGTTGGGTAGAGGAAAGTCATATTTAGGATAGGTGAGATTGAGGCCTCAAAAGTCGATGCAAAGGTGAAGGCCCCCTATGGATTTAGTGATGGGAACAATGTTAGAGACCCATTGTAGATAGTCAATGGGCTAAATAAAGTTGATAGATAAGAGGTGTTAGAGTTATTATTTGATGAGAAGAGCTATGTGGGGATGCATCCTATGAAGGTTTTGTCATACTAGCTTGAACTTAGGATGAGTGATGATGTTATGGAGGGTGACAAAAGGGTCAATTTTAGGCATGTCTTGATAGGACCAAGTAAATGTTATGGTATGATTATGAAGGAAAGAAGGGTAATATTGTTTCTCCATAGAATTTAAAGATTGGCTGATTTTGATGATGTGAGGGTTCTCTTGAGTTCCGAAACTTACATCAATGGTTGATTCATTCAACATTGTTTGGTTCTCAACAGGGAGAGATTTATGGATAGAGGAATCCCTCACACCTAGGTAGGTGAGAATGGAGTCATCATATTGACATTGGATGGTGTTGATGGTGGGAGAATCATGTTTAATCATTTTAGAATGGATAAGAGCAAAGGTTTTAGTTTGGTTGTTCTTTTCATAGGTCAGGGGACCCAAACTAATGGTGTTGATAAAAAAAGTTAGCTAGGATGATGCCAAAGTCTTTTGACTTCAAGGAAAGTGGGGTTGATGAGGATGCAATATTTTCATCGATGGTAGCAATGGGTTTTGGTGGCATGGGCTCTTTTAGTGGTATGAACCCAAGGCTAAAGTAATAATGAGGTTTTTGGGTTTTGATGATGGGTAACTCATGAGGACCTTATTCATAAAGACCAAAACCAAAGCCCTTCCAAGCAAATCTATGAAGGTATGCTTTGGCAAAGGCTAGTTTTTCTAGATAAGATAAGTTAACCATGAATGGTTTGATGTATGGGATAATGGTGGGAGTAAGGAGTGGTCTATCAAGTCCCCCATAGACAAAATTTATTTGGTGGTTGGGGAGATCAAAAGGGATAATGGTTCTGATGTAGGGATTGTAAGAAGGGTCATTTTGAAGATTATCATATTATTATGGAGTAGGGAAAGTATCAAAAGTTATAAGGCGATATTCCCCAATAAGATTCATTGAAATATTGATTACAAGGGGTCTTCCAAAAAAATTTGTGATGAATAGATAGATGAGTTAGTGGATGCTTCATCATTGTGGTGGGCGAAAATGTTATCGATGGTAGTTAATGAGGTGGTTTGGATAGAAGCTGGTTGTGAGGTGGATGAAGGAGGAATACGAATGTCATTAGGTTGATATGCCATATTGCAAGAGGCAAAAGGACTAGGATCATCTTTGATTGTAATAACTTGTCCCTCATGCTCAAATTTGATGCATCAGTGTAAGGTAGAAGGAACCCAAGTCATAGCATAGATACAAGGGTGTTTGAGTAACAAATTATATTAGAACTTGCCCTCAATAATGTAAAATAGTTTGGTAATAATATGAGGTCCCAAACAGATGTGAAGCACCACAGTCTCTAAGGTGGTTTCCATGGTATCATTAAAATAATGAAGGACCATTACATTCTTGGACATGATGTTTTTGGGTAATTGAAGTTGGTCACATACATGGGAGGATATGATGTTGATGTTGGCTCCTCCATCAATCATTACCCTTTTGACATGGGTTTGATTGATGTATGTTGTGACAAAGAGGGGATGATTAGGATCTTTAATATGAAAAGGTAGGATTTTCAAATCCTAAAAAGAGATGAGGGTAGAATGACAAAGGGATCTAACAAAAGATGCAAGAGGTTGTGGATCATTGGGTTAAACCTCTATGAAATGTAGAGCCTCAATTAATTCTTGTCAATGTTGAGGCAAGGTGTTGATTAGATCACAAAGGCTCATTTTCACTAGTGTTTGGTGAAGTTCTTTCAGCATGAGCCATTGGATGAATGGAGAAGGGTTGGAGGGTGGATCTTCTAAAATAGAGACTTTAGGTTTTGATGGCTGTGTGGGTAAGGGTAGAGATGCATGGATTTGGTTGGTGGTTTGAGGGTTTTAAGGGTAAGTCCATGGGATGGATAATTTTATTTTCTCCTTATCCTTCTATTGGGATTGAAAATGGGTAACCATATGAATTATGTGGATAAGGGGGATTGATGTTTACTTTGATTCCTCCTCTTCACCCTTAGGTGGGAGTGGGGGAATTGGTGTTTATTGGATGGGTTGGTTAGGTAGTGGAGTAGGTGATGGGCTTAATAGAGGTTCTTCCAAGAGATCATCTTCATCCAAAATATTATGGACAAGAGTTTGGAGATATTTACAGTTCTCTATATCATGTCCAGGATTCAAATGGTAAAGACAAATCAAATTATCATTAAACCATGTGGGCATAAGATGGGAGGGGTCAAAAGGCTTGATTTGAGGTAAACTAATGGAAGAGGTTTACAACATCCTTTGAAAAATGGTTGAATATGATTCAAGAAAAGGTGTTGGAGGTAATGGGTTTTTTATTTTAGGAGTGGTAACCTTATTGAGCATAGGATTATTCATGGAAGTTATGGTTGGAGGAATGATTTTGGTTGGGTTTGCTTGGTTACAATTGGTTTGAGGATTGGAGGCTTGAATGATGAAGGTTTAACTATAAGTGGGAAAGTAGAGTTAGATAAGTTGGTTAAAAATGATGGAAAACTAAAGGGCTTGGTGGGTACAAGTGGAGAAAAAGGAGATGGTTTTTTAGAATTAGAATAGGTAATTGGAATGGTAGATGGATGAGGTCACAAAATGGAAGGTAAATGGGAAAGAGGTGGTGTGGGTCTATTTTATGTTGGAGGTTTAGATAGTGCTATCTTCTTAATAGGTTTGGTTGGATTTGTCTTTAGTGAGGTTGATAGGGTCAAGTCTAACCTTAAAGGGGGGTGAGTATGACTAGGTGTGGGAAGAATTCCTAGGTTCTTAATTGTTTTGGTGAAAGAGGCATAAGGTTATTTATCAATTTTAGGTTGAAGTGGTTGGATGGTTCACTTAGGGTTTTGGAAGAGGTGTTTGGTGGAACGGTAATAATGGGTTTAAGGGTGGACTCAAGTGAAGTAGAGGATTCAGATTTTTTTTGGTAAGGAAGTCTAAGTCAATGCCAAAAGGTGGATCTATCAAAGTTAGGTTGAGAAGTGAACTCTAAACTTTGGACTAACCTAGAGAAGGGATTATAAATAGGTTTAGTTCCTTAGTCATTGGTATCAAAGCTTAAGCCCTTGGGTGGAGAATAAAGAGTGGTTTCAATTATATTATTTTTGGTGGAAGGTCCCAAAGGTGGTGATTTGGTGGATGAGGTAACCTTATTTTGGGGGATGGTTTCCATGGATGGTTTTATGATAGGAGGAGTAGGTATGGGCTCTTCAATGGGAAGAAAGGGAAAGGTTTCCTATTTAGTTTGGTTGTCCAAAAGAGAGGAAGGTAGTTATACTATCTGGATAGAGGAGTGGAAGAGGTGGGAATGGTTAATGTTATGGTTGACTCCTTCAGTGTTTCTACCGAGGGAGAGGTAGGTAGACCCAAGGTCTCATCAAGTGAAGAGAGGGGGGTAGATAATTCCTTTGTTTGGGTATTTGAAGGAATAGGTGGTTAGTTGATTTTATCAACTTGGGTAAATGAGGTAATGGTCTCCTTAACAATGGGCTCACTATTGATAACATTGATGGTGTGGGCCTCATGAGAAGTAGATGATTCAGGTTAGTTATCATGGTGATGGGTAAAAGGAAAATGATTAGAGAAAGGTTTACAAAAAATGTTAAGAGATTTATTAGGATGTGCATTAGGGTTATCAAACACAAGATCTACACTATAAATTAGGTTTTAGATAAGACTTATAAAGGTATTTCATCTATCAATATCATGCCCATCAACTCGGTAAAAATCATAATGGTCATTATCATTATACCAACCAAGCACGAGATGAGAAGCATCAAATTGTTGGGGTGGTTTAATGGGTGGAATTCAGATAAGGTTGGATTTAAGTAATTTATCCAAAACTAATGCATAATATTCCCTAATAGGAGTATATGGTTTTGGAGGAACCCAGTTTTGGTTTTGGTTTTGTCAATAAGGAAGATTGGAAGAATTGGTTTGAGGTGTTTGGTTGATAGCCAGAGGTGGGGTAGTTTTTAGAAAAACTAAATGTGATAATGGTTTTGCTTTGGTATTGGATTGGTTAGTGGTATTACTGGAGGAAGGTTCATTGGATTTAAAACTAAAATTATTTTTCTAAATCTTCAACTTCCCTTCATCAATGGTGCGGTTCTCTTATTTTTGTGCCATAGTGAATGCTTTATCAAAGGTTCTAAAGGTTTGGACTTAAAGAGTGGGGGAAATATGTTTGGCACAACCCCAAGAGAATATCTCAATCAATTCAGGTTAGGGTAATGGAAAATAAAATTGGTTGATAAGACCTCTCCATCTAGCAACAAAATCAACAATAAACTCATCATTGAATTGCTTAATAGAATAGAGATTAGTGATAGAAACCTTTTTAGATATGTTCATAGAAAAGTGTTCTACAAAGATTTGGGCCAACTAAGATAAGGAAAAGATGGAGTGCTGGGTAAGAGCACTATTCCAATCAAAGTAGGTCTAGATAAGGACATATGGAAAATTCAAAGAAGGAGAGCATCATCATAGGTGATTAAATAACAAGAATGACAAAAGGCTCTTAAATGATGTTAGGGGTCCTCCTTACATTGGAATTTGGAAAATTTGGGAAATTCTCATGGAGAAGGATAAGCATGGATGGGGATGAATGAATGAATGAATGGGTTTGTTAAAAATTTGATCATAGGATAAAAGGTTATGAGACCTAGAGATGGATGACTCCAAGTTAGTCATTTTGTCCATTAGCATCTTGATCAAACATAGTTGGGGTTGAGAAGATGCATAATTGGGGGGTACATTCTGTTGAGATTGAGTGGTGGCTATATAGGGATAAGTGGTATAAGGTAAAAAAAAAAACACATATTAGTAAGTGGTGACAAGAGGTTGGGATGGTACCCCATAAGGGTTGATTGACACAAATGGTTGGTTGGAAGGTGTTATGTACCCTTGTGGGTTAGGGACATATTGGTAAGTTATTATAGGTACTTTGTGGGGGATTGATGTGGGGTGACTTAAATTTATGGATGAGGTGGTGGTTTGAGGTTGGGTAAGTTGAGTTTGAGTGGTGACTCTAGTGCTAATGGGTGAAAGTGTTTGAGGTATAGAGAGCACCAAGTTCTAAAATGGGGTAGAGGTTGATGGGTTGGATGAGACAAGGGGAAGGGTGGAAATAGGGGAAGAAGTAAACCTCATAATAGGTGTGGTATAAGTAACTAAAGGTAAGGTTGAACATACTTGGGAAGTGTGGGGTGTGGTAGGAGGTGTTTGGTTTGAAGTTAGAATATTGGATTGGGTTTGGGTGGTGGTAGTGGATGGGATGTTGGAAGAAAAGGAGGCTTGGGTCAGCAAAGGTTGGGTTGAGGTGGTACCCACCATAAGGTGGGGGGTATACCATAAGGAGGACCTATAGAAGGAATTGAAGTAATAGAGGTACGGTTGGGTAAGTTGTTAAGGTAGTGTTGAAGAGTAACCAAATTATTGTCAAGGAAGGAAGTGAAGTCTGCATCACCTTTAGAAACAACTAGGATTTTGGTGGGAGAGGGAGAAAGATGAGGTGAACCCTCATCATTAGAATTGTATTCCTGGAGGAGGAAGAGGAAGGTGGTGGTTGATCATTCTAGTTTCTCAATTATTTTATAGTAATGACCATTTGAGAAGAGATGAAATATGATGAAACTCACACCTCAAACAAGGAGAAATCTAAAGAAAAGAATTTAAAACAAATAATGCATACATTAAAAGTGAGTTAAATATTAGAATTATTTTTAGATCACTTTTGGCTTATGCCTTAGAAAGTGTGGAAAGGGAATTTGGATTATAGATTGAGTACTAAAGATGTAATCTAAGGCTGGTTTCAGGTTGTTTAGGTGCTCAAGAGGAGAATCTATGTTGAACTTTGGTATGTGGCTTGGTATTGGGGCCTACCCCCTCACTTCATACTCCCATAGTGATAAGAGTGTTAGGTGCTTAGCCATAATATACCAAGTTTAGAGTTTATACTCAGCCAAAGAACTAATTTGGTTCTCCCCTTGGGGGTGAAATCTAAGTGGGATAGATAGAAAAGGGTAAAATTTCCACTAGGTGATGAAATCTTAGTTGGGATTCATCTTAGGTATTGTTTTGATGTGTTGATTATGAAAGTGGTTTCAGTTTTATGTGTGATAGTAAAAGTGGAACTACGATAGATTAATTTTCTTTTAATTATCTAGATGTACTAAAATTTCAAGCAAAAAATGTATGCATTTAAATTTTAAACCCAAAAGAAATTCAGGTTTGTTTGAATGAAAAAACAATAGAGAGAACATATAAATTCTAACTATTGAAAATAAAGGTGGGGGTCCCACCGGGCATGCCAAAAATGTTTCAATTAATTTCACTCTAGATTTGAAATTAAAGTAATGAAACTAGTAATAGGGTGTGTAGAAGAATACTTGGTAAAGTACACATGTGAATCTTGATGAAGGTGGGATCTCTTCTTTGGCTAGGGGGGAATAACCTGAAAATAAGATAGACACTAGAAAGGGGATTTTTAGATGGATGGTTGAGTGGATTGCCTAGTGTGAGCTAGATCCAAGAATCATGATGCTTGCTAGGAGGTTGTTGTAGACACTGAAATCGTGTCGACTCCCCTGATCATCCCTCATGTTATTCTCCTTTGCCTATTTAACCCCTGTCGACCATTTTCCCACTAGCCTTGACCCTGGCATCATGTCAAAATGAGCAAAAGGCTAAAGTTAGTCTCTGCCCCCATTCTGCATCTGCCGACCATGGTCACCACCCGACCGACGTCACCGACGTTGGTCACTTATCGGCCGACATCGGCAGTCCTGCCGATGTCAGTTCTCCTTAGCACTACATTTTCGATCCAAATGCAGGAACCGTTATTCCATTACCCATTATCCATTCAGTTCCCAATCAGTTTCCCGATCGATTATCGAACCGTCCCTCACCTTCATCTATAACTTATTCATTCGATCAACTGGTATGATTCATTCAATAGGACTCTTGCAATCAATCAACTCCAACAATTAACCCTCTCTTGCATCCAACCAACCTGCAATTGATCTTCTGCGTACAGGAACTCTGCTTCGGTCATTTGGCAGCACAGTGACAATGTCAATCACGTCTCTGACTTCATCTTCAAGCGTATAACAAACTGTAGCCCCGAGACTTGACTTCCTCCTTTACACCTCTACCTACTATCCCCTGACTACATAGTCTGTAACTCTATTCAGAGTTCCTGTACAAACCCCAAACAAAATAATAGACCTTCTAAAAACCCCCAGACCCTGTCCAGACTAGACCAGACTCTGTCCTGACTCGACCAGACTTGACCAGACCCGCCCAAACTCTATCCAGAACTGTTGCCCTGACCGATGCCGGTCATTACCCCGACCGATGTGGGCACCTTAACCGACGTCGGCACCTTCCACTGACTGACGCCGGCACAGAGACCGACACCGGTGATTGTGCAGAATAGTTCACTAAATATCAGGTATGCATTTTATTTTTTGTATTTTATTTGCTTCCATTCTATCTTTTCATTATTTCCATTTCTGTCAAATATTTCTATTTTTTATTAGTGGGTTGATATCCTTCTAGGAAGTCTTCGTACTTTCGGGATCAGGCGTTTGCTTGACAACCCACCGTCTCTTCGTCTAACATTTTTTCGTGTTTAGTCTATTTTTCTTTGCAGGTGTCATTCCTCCACAGCCAAAGAGGAAAACCTTCCAACGTCTAATTTCGGTGCGCACGACTACAATCAGGGATCTTCTAGCCTTGACCATTTCTTTTAGTTTCTTAATTTCTTTTTTGAATGTAGAAAGCGATTTAGCGTAGAAACATTCTGGCACGCCCGGTGGGACCCTAGGTTTTTTCGTGGGTTCCTTTTTCTTTTTGTTCATATAGGTGCATTAGGTTCCTTCCTTTTTGCCTCCTTTCGTCTCTTCTTAAACGACATCATAAGCAGGACTAAAAATAACTTTTCTCTTCTTTCTTGCACTTCTAGACTAGTCAAAACTCATATTCTACGACTCTTTCTCCATTCGTCTTCATACGAACAAACATTTCGACTTGGGCATTAAAACACTTTGCATTCATTTTTGTTTGCTTGCATCTCTTAGACCACACATAGTAATTAACAAACACATATTGAATTAATCTAGATCACTTGATGTTACATGACCAAACCACTTGCACAAAACAAACATCTTAACTTACCTGAGACAAGGCCCGACTGGGATTTCATCCCCCAGCAAATACCTTACCCGTCCTGGCAATCTTACTTGGATTTCATCACCAAGGAGAAAGCCCACTCCGTTCTTTGGTGGAGCCTAATCTCTAGGGAAGTATATTTTGGCTAAGTGAAACCAGCTAACCACTGGAATCGTGAAGTGAGGGGAACTTGCTCCTTAGCACCAGGCCTTGTACGAAACCTAACACAGACTTCTTGAGCACCATAACAAAACCCAGAACCATCCATAGACTGCTTCTTCTAGGACCTGACTCAAAAGCCAATCTTCCTCTACACACATTCTAAGGCATAAGCCACTATAATCCTAATAATCTACTCATAGGGTTTTAGGATCTGCTTGTGTTCTTCATCTTTTTAGTTCTTATCTGCTTGTTTGAGCTTGTGAAGATGTTCTTCCTTGCCTTGAATGGTTCTGACTCGTAGCCAAGCCAAGGCTCTAGTCGATCACGTGAGGCATCATCCTCTTCCGTCTACTCCACCTATAACCAGCCCTATAATGGAGTTCAACTTGGAAACTGAAAGAACTCCTACTAGACCATCCCCGACCCAAACGCCTATTGTCCCAGAAGGGGACCAAGATTTTGCACGATTCTTGGACCTCAACGTAAAAGCCTTGCAACATTATCTCACGAATAGCCAAACGTGAGACCCCTTGGGCAATCCAATTTACGAAATGCCGACCTCTTTTCTCGAGACTACAGCCGTATCAACGGCATCCGTAGTCCAACCCTTAGACACCCAGGCTGTTGCCTCAACCAATGACCAACCTTTTACCAACCATCCAAGTGTGGCCTCTCCCTCCATCGTTGAGCCTAATTCCACTGGGGTTTCGGCCCCCTATCAATCTCAGCCCACTCAACCACTTTCTACCCCCTTTCAGAATCTGGTCGTCTCTATTCCACCTACCCTTGCTCCTATCAACACTAGGGTGGCTACCTATCCATTAGCCCATGTTACCTTTAACCAACCTCCCATAACAACATCGAACCTAGCCATACCTTCTACCCAACCATCCTTAGTCACCTCTTCTATCCCTACGACTAGTCATCCGTACGTTGCACCCTTACTGGTACAACCGACTACGTCGTATACCTCTTCCAGCCTCTTTCAAGCACCTTAAAATCTAGGAGGCACTCCACCCGCCAATCCGTCAGTAGATATCATCAAAATGCTGATGGATAAAATGTCTAACCTAGAGACCTCCATTTCCGGCTCACGCAATACTCTCTCATACGAATAAATTTGCAATGAGCCCATTCATCCTTCTGTCCCTATCAGACCATATCCCAGCCAATGGGAACTTCCTAAGTTTTCTCATTTCCAAAGCAAGGAAGACCCACAACAACACTTACAGGCATTTAGACATGCCTGTTACCTTATCACCCACAATGATGCGTTGCTTTTATGCATGTTTCCCATGTCTCTCTCAGGTGCTGCACTTGACTGGTACAGCTCCCTTACCAGCCATTCCCTCTTCACATTCACTCAACTGGCCCAGCTCTTCCTCAATCATTTCTCTATCAATATCACCAAGAAGTTCTCCATCACAGACCTCTATTCTATTCGCCAATTCGAGGATGAATCCATTGCTGATTTTGTCACTTGATGGAGGGGCCTTATCAATCAACTCTCATTTTCCTTACCCCAGCCTGAGCTTATTGAACTTTTCTCTCAATCCTGTGCTAGACATATTTCTTCCACCTTGAGGGTTCAGACCTTCCGCACTTTTGACGAAGCCTTCACGATGGCTCGTAAACTTGAGTTACGTGCCATCGAGGAGAATAAAGTCAAGTTGCGGTGCAAGAATCCCAACTCCAAAACCAATGACCCCTCTTCTAAGCCTTCCTTGTCCAATCCTAAATCTAAAGCTTCAGCAAACACTCTGGTTGTTAGATCTTCTTCCTCTTTGCCTTCAACTAATCAACCTGAGCCATCCACATCTATGAGTGCCACTCGCCAATTTCAGCAGAGATACATACAGCGATAGTTTACTCCACTCAGAGAATCATACGCGTCTGTGCTGGAAAAACTCATCAAACAAGGGGCCCTCAATCTCCCCCAGATCCGACCACCACCACAATTTGATCCCTCACATGCCATCCCTACGTGGTATAGGGAAAATGACTTCTGCCAATACCACCGTGTTAAAGGTCATGACACGGGCAACTATAAAACCCTTAAAAACATAATCCAAGACATGCTGGAAAAGGGTGACCTCATCCTTGACAATCCCAATGCCCCTCCTAATCAGGGTATCGATATATTCAAACAACCATTCCCCAATCATCCACCAACTCAAAACAATGTCCAGACCTTGATTGACAACTCTCATGAACATAACATTCGAACAGTCAATACGGTCTCACCCTTCATTTCTAACCAACCTCAAGAGGTGAGTTCATCCATCAGTCCATCACATGTGGACAAACCTCTTTCTCCGGTTAGTTCTCCGTCAACCTCTCTCATCTTGGAGGATGCCTCGACCTTACCAGCACCACCGGTTTCACCATCTTCCTTCTTGCTACCCATGGAGGACCCAACAGTTCCTACTCCTCAACCACAAGTGGAGGGCACTATCATCCCTACCCTTTACCCGCTTGAGGAGCTTCATTCTCCAGTTTCTTCTCCACCCAGGGAAGAACCTATCTCTCCTTCATCTCTAACCAAGGACGAACCTGTCACGACTTCATCATGCCATGGGCCCAAGGCTACTACACCCATCTCACCTTCGGTCCCACAACCGTCGACGTCTTCTCAAGAACCCAAACCTCATCCCACATCTTCTCAGCCATTTTCCCGACTAGTGGAGAAACTTGAACTTCTCCCTTCTAGGAAAGTGGAGCATCAGGGATTGTGGGACCATCTCACAGCTCTTCAACAAGCCCGTGCCCTCTCATCTCATGCTACTAATCCTCCTATGGTAGAACCTCCCAAGACTATCAACAAAAATTAGACTTCCACTTCTAGATCGTCTACATCTCCATCAACCTCATCAAAACCAAAACCCTCATCTACCTCATCTAAACCAATCAAGTCACTTGGCGTTCGCCCTGTCTCCAACCTCACTCATCCGCAAGTGAAGGTGGAGTTAGACCAGACTTCGACCAACAGTAGTCTTCAACCCAAATCACAAAAGACTGCCAAACCACAGAGGCGAATGCCTCCTCTTCCGTCACCATTGCCCTCTATTTTGGGCCCTCATCCTTCAACCCTAACCAGAGTCCTTCCCACTTCGACCTCTAATCAAAACCGGTTGCCTCCTTTGCTTCCTTTGCCTACTACTAGCCTACCCTCTCCCAAAAGGGCGGTACCTCTCATGAAGAATGTACTGCCTCTGCCTATCATCGCACCATCAACCCAGAAGGTGGTACGAAAACCTCCTTCAACTTCGCCCAAGCAAAAGTCATCGGCATTGCATACATCGATGAGCACGGACCCTTTAGTGGGCTCATACTCTTTGATCTTGCAAAGACTTTTGCAGACTTCCAGCATAACTCTTCCACCCATCAAGCCCTTCCAACCTCTCAGATCTAAACCCTCCTGGTTCGACGACACGAAGATTTGCTTATATCATCATACGCCAGGACACAATACCGAGACTTGCTATGCCCTTAAGGCTGTCATTCGCCGCTATCTGGAGAAAGACACTCTTCTCTTTGAGGACACTTTCGACCACCCCCTGACTCCTTCTCATAACCCTTCAACCTCGTCAAACCCATCAACATCTCATCAACCGGTTACAACCCCTTTATCACCTTCACCTCCCATCTTTGAAATCAATGCCATTCACATCACCACTAGGTCACAAAAGGACAAGGCGAAAGAAAAAGCCACCATTCCTTGGACCTACCCTTTTGTCAATCCACCTCAACTGCCTAAGCCTAAGATTTCTATCCTTGGCACACCTCAACCCTCCTCTTCTTCTTCCTCTTCAGGACCAATCCATGACTCCATGTTAAAACAGCTTCACCAGATGCCTGTGAAGATGTCCCTTTATGACCTCATCCAAACCTCACCTCAACATCATCAAGCCCTCATCCAAGCCTTGCAGGCAGTGGAGGTCCAACCCGAGGACCCCCAACCACTTGCTGCCCTTGTCCACTCCTTAGCCCCTGTTGCCTCCATCACATTCAGTGATTCTGAGATTCCCACATCCAACACAGAAGATCAGGATGCCACCCTCTTCATCACTACCTATATCGATCAGACATGCATTAAACGCGTTATGATCGACAGAGGTGCTAGCATCAACATCATCTCCACCCATGCTTTTGATCAGTTGGCTCTTCCCAAGAATTGCGTCTCCAAAATTGACGCAATCTTGCACTCTTTTAATGACACTACTGCCATGACCATTGGCACAATCATCCTTCATATTCACGTTGGTCCACGCACAGTCCTGGAGCTCTTCTACATCATTGAAGGAGAGTTTCAATACAACATCTTGCTGGGCCGACCCTGGATCCGCACCATGGCCTGTGTCCCCTCCACCCTGCACCGTTGTGTGAAATTTGAGCATGACAGGCAAGTCCACACCATTCCCGCTGACCCTTCACCCTTCAAAACTTGCAACACCACCTACCATCCAAATGACGTCCTCATTCTTATCAAGCCATCAATCCTGGTACTGCCTCCATCTGCAAAAGCTTCGACCAGTTCACAACAGGCGGTCACCCTTACACCTCCCCTTCAAGCGATGACATGGAAGACATCTTCCAAAGACTTTCATTGGGGGAGTATCACTTGTTGACCTTAGACATGTTCCAAACTCCACAAGAGTATGGACGCCTTCATCACAACCCCAGCTATGACCATCAGATCAGGATGATCATACCTTATGGTCCTCCTCACCTCCACACCAACCTCGTCTATGGGGGGCTCAATCAAGCTCCTACTGATGGTAATCCTCTTTCTTCACCTCAACCTTTCACATTAGACTTTTCATTTCTTGGCAACCCCGCCTTTGCACACACTTACCTTTACAGGTGTGCATGGAAGGGTTTTGGTTTCGGACGCTATGAGCAAGGCTCCCATCAGCCTATCCAACCGCTCAACGATGACAATGCCAAGAAATGGTATGGCCTGGGATATCATGACCCCACTCAAGATCCTGTAGACCTTTGTCTCGAACCAATCATTGACCAATCTCCTCCACACTCACCTATTCTTCCCCCTTCACCTACGGAGTCAGTGGTTTCCATTCCTCCTATTTTTTTTTTTGCATAAACACCATCCGCCTAGAACCCTTGACTTATCAGCTCAATGGGGTGTCCAAGTCTCTCCCTCTCATTTTTCCCAGCATGATCGAAGATGAGTTGGCAACCATTCACACTGTCCACTACATTGACGACGATGCCATTCTTTCTTACATGGGCGCTGACAATTCTTTCATCTAGCGCTCCCTCCCTTCTAAGACCCAGGTTATGTTAAATGAATCAACCATTGACATCAACCTTCCTTCTTCTAATGTTCCTTATGCCTTAAAGATTGGCCAATCTTTAGACGCTCAGGAGCAGCTTGACTACACCCAATTCCTCTTCGACCATAGCAAAGCCTTTGCCTGGACTTACAGTGATATGCCTGGCATTGATCCCACCATCGTTACCCATAACATTGTCACCAAACCAGAGGCTAAGCCTGTCAGGCAAAAGCTTCAAAAGATGCATCCTTGCGTTGCCCTCCTTGTCAAAGAGGAACTTCAGCGCCTCCTTTTTGTCTCTTTCATCCAGCCCATCGATTATCCACAGTGGGTCTCTAACATCGTCCCAGTCACCAAGGCAACTGGGGGGATTCGGATCTGCACGGACTATCATGACCTTAACCTAGCCTGTCCTAAAGATGACTTTCCTCTTCCTAACATTGACCAGCTTATTGATCTTACGGCCAGCCATGAGATGCTATCTCTTATGGATGGGTTTTCAGGATACAATCAAATCCTGATTGCTCTAGAAGATCAGCACAAGACCACTTTCATTACCCCATGGGGGAATTTCTGCTATCGAGTCATGCCTTTCGGCTTGAAAAATGCAGGCGCCACTTATCAGCGTGCCATGACCTACATTTTCCATGATCTCCTTCATAAAATCATGGAGGACTATGTGGATGACCTGCTCGACAAGTCCAAGCTTCGCTGTGACCACCTGACCATTCTCAAAATCATCTTCTCTCATCTTCTTCAATACAATGTTCGTCTTAACCCCAAGAAATGTGTCTTTGGGGTCCTCTCTGACAAGCTTCTCAGCTTCATCATTTCCTTCCGTGGCATTGAGATAGATCCCGCCAAGATTCGCGCTATTCTCGAAATGCCATCCCCAACCAATCTCAAGCAGCTTCACAGTTTGTAAGGCAAGCTCCAGTCCATTCGCCATTTCATCTCGTAGCTTTTTGACCGCTGCCAACATTTTCATCATCTCCTTAAGAAGGACGTCTCCTTTACATGGGATAAGGACTGTCAAGAGGCTTTTGAAGCCCTTAAACACTATTTAGTCTCTCCACCTGTTCTCATTCCACCTAAAGATGACCAACCCTTCTACCTTTATATCTCAGCCACTAATCATTCGTTAGGTGCCATGATCTCGCACTGAGATGAGCATCACCGTGAGCAAGCGGTCTATTATATCAGCCAAACACTGGTCGACTATGAAACTTGGTATACCCATATCGAGAAACTTTGTTTGGCGTTAGTCTTTGCCACTACCAAGCTCTGCCACTATCTTCTTAATCACAAGACCTTTGTCATCACCCACACCGACCCTCTCAAATATATGCACTCTAAGCCATATCAGAATCAACGTATGGCTCGGTGGCTCATGCTGCTTGCTGAGTTCAATCTCGAATTCATCCAACAAAAATCTATCAAGGGGCAAACCATCACTGATCAACTAGCAGATGCCCCTCTTCCTGACAATCAACCTTCGCAGTGTGAGTTTCCTAACGAATCTATTGCTGCGCTCTCCACCGATGACACCATCTATCAGATGACCATGTTCTTTGACGGCTCCAAATGTCAACTAGGTGGGGGTGTTGGGGTCATTCTCATCCCACTCGAAGGGGAGCCCATGCCTCTATATTTTAAACTCGACTTTGATTGTACCAATAATATGGCCGAGTACGAGGCCTTAATTTTGGGACTTCAGACTGCCCTCTCTCTTAGCATCAAGTCCATCAACATCTTCGGTGACTCGCAGCTCGTTGTCAATTAGGTCAACGGTTCATACCTCTATAAAAATGAAATTTTGCAAAGGTACAAAAACCGTGCTAACATTCTCCTTGCATCTTTAGACCATTATCTCCTGCAGACTGTTCCTCAATCCACGAATAAGTTTGGTGACACCATGGCTTCTCTCACTTTGCATATCCCATCTTCCTCATCTGCATCCAGACTTTTTGTCACGGTGCATCATGTGTCGTTGCCTTCATATATCTCTTCTCACATTAATCATGTCAACACTATAGACCCTAGCCCATGAGATGATTGGTATAAGCAACTTGTGGACTTCTTGTCTCTTTCTGTCATTCCTCCCAACCTCTCTAACAATGCACGACAAGCTTTTATCAAGCGTACCACTCGCTATAACATGCTAGGGGGTCTTCTCTATAAGCGAGGCTTCGACGGCCTCCTTCTTCGCTGTCTCACCTCCACTAAAGCATCTCAAGCCATTCATCAAGTCCATGACGAGATTTGTGGCAGACATTTCAGTGGGAATTCGGTTGCCAAGCGCATCCTTCATCTGGGCTATTATTGGCCTACCCTCCATCAAGACTATAGCGATTATGTTCGACGTTGCATCAAGTGTCAGCAGCACTCTAACTTACTTCATCTTCCTAGTCACACCTTACAAATTGCTAAGGATTTCTGGCCTTTTTCTTAGTGGGGTTTAGATCTCATCGGTGAGATTAACCCTCATTCATCTCTTCGTCATCAATCCATCATCACAGCCACTGAATATTTCACCAAGTGGGTGGAAGTCGTTCCTCTCGTCTCCACAAAAGCCGACAAGATCGTCGACTTCATCAACACCCACATCATCTATCATTTTGGTGTCCCTCATAAAATCATCACCGATAATGGCAAGTCCTTCAAAAACAAGACTGTCCAAAAGCTATGCGACTCATTCGGCATCAAATTCAGTTTCTCTTCGCCTTACTACCCACAAGAAAATGGGCAGGCTGAGGCTTCCAACAAAATTCTCACCAAAATTCTCATGAAAGTGGTCAGTGACATAGGAAGGGACTGGCACATTCACATTCCCTTCGCTTTGTGGGCCTACCGCACTAGCATCCGAACCTCTACGGGTGCTACCCCTTTCTCTCTCGTGTACGGAATAGAGGCTGTCCTACCTCTCGAAGTATAGATCCCGTCTCTCCACATTTCTCTACATGATATCCTTTCCAACGATGAATTTCGTCAAGATCACTTAGCTCAACTTGAGTTACTTGACGAACATCGTCTTGCTGCCCTTAATCATCTCCATGTCTATCAACATCGCATCAAGCGTGCCTATGACAAAAATCTGCGAGAATGAGATTTCAACATCGGAGACCTCGTCCTCAAAGAGAATCAACACGTGACCAATATGGAGCGAAGTAAACGAGGCAAGTTTGCTCCTAATTGGCTCGAACCTTTTATTATCACACACAAGTATGGATCAGGGACTTATCGTCTGTCTTCTCTTGATGGACGACCAGAACCTGAGCCTCTTAATGCATTGCATCTGCAATCGTTCTACTACTAGTCGAGTACTCATCCACTTGACACTTAACTTGAGCTCGTCCCTTGAGCAATCCCCATCCTCTTAGTCCTAATTCCTTTCAACCCTATTCCTCTTAACAATTCCTATAACCCTTTTATGCTGTATGGATGCTTTGTCCTAATGAAAGGGAGCCCTTGACCTTCTATAATCTTGTCCATGACTCACATTTCTGTAAAAAAAATCAAGATGTCAAAATATCCACGGTCACTATATCAATATCAACTCAAAAAGCAGACTGCTCCCTTGAAGGACAGTTGTACTATCATGGCTGTAATTAATAGACTGCTCCCTCAAAGTACAGCTATTCAAAAGCCCTTATATTAAACAAAAATCTAGACCACTCCCTCGAAGGATGGCTATGACTAATCTGGAAATAAACAACACTATTTTAGAAGCTTCCCGCATTGATCAGCTTCACAACTGACCACCAAGCAAATGACATCTCTATGCAGACTTCTCGCATTAATCAGTTTGCACCTCAAAAAAAAAAAAAAAAAAAACGAGTCATGGACTTGACTTATAGTTGTCTTAGGGTCTCCTATAAAAAGGGGAAAAGTTATCTCTGCTCTTAAAATGGGTTACCCTTTTTTCCTCCTCCTATCACCTGCTCAAGGGACTTCGAGCTCACTTTAATGTCAAAGTGATTCGATTACCACTCTAACATAACTATGGTCAATGACGTCACACATGAATGGGGCTCTTGATTCTACTAACCCCTATCTATGCTGTCTTTTTGGTCCTTGTCAATGAAAGAGCAATATGCTTTTCACTTCTTCTACACTTTGGTCACATTCACCTTCATCACTTGTCAATCAACTCAACTCAACTCTCTTTTCAGACCACTCCCCATAGCCTATTCACCCTAGTTTCTATGGACACCAATACACATGGAAACTATCGACCAACCACAATTTATGTTAAGCATAAACCAATACTTGCTGAAGCATAAATAGACCTCAATTCATTTTTAGCATAGATCCATCATGAATATGGAATATTGCTACGAATGAAAGACCCCTCAACCAATGTTGCAGAATACACCATCACACAATATGGAAAAGGCTGCAACATCATCTCTTCTCCTCATCATTTCATCATAACCAAGACCAATCTATCGACCATTTTGACCACCTGTCTACTACTCAGACCCTTTGTCTGAACTACATTGGTCTGAGGCCCTATGACTTGGGCTATGTAGGCAACACTCAGATGACACGACTGTCTTCTGGGGTTAGCTCGACCACTCTCGTTTATTCGTCTCTCTAATGGACAAACCTTCTTTCCTTATTTTAACCATAACCTTGCCCTTGACCACGACCAATGCTATCCCTTTGACCCTCCCTCCCTTCTAGGGCAAACTACATTGGCCTGAGGCCCTTCCATAAGGGCTATGTAGGCAGCACTCAGTTGACATGGGGTCATCTGAGGTTAGCTCGACCACATCCTTTCGTCCATTCCTCCCCTCGACCACCAACCATTGGAGATCATGCCTATCTCCTCTGACCTCGACCACTTCCAAGACAATGTTGCCTTGGTTGTTTTTGCATATATGCTACCTCATGACTGGTTAGCAAAATTGTGCACAGACTATTTTTGGACCCTCACAAGTAGAGGATCGCAAGCCGGTTGATCCGCACTACTTGTGACTTTTTCATGTTTCTAGGAGCACTTCCTAAGCCCGAGATACCTAGAACACGACGACCCATTGGAGCTTCAGCTTAGATTGAATTACCCGATCAGTAGATGACTAAATGCTGGGGCCTAGTTATTTCAATTTTGGCACTCCTCGACCCTTGACCTGTGACACTTTGACCTAACCATCTCGTGCAGTGGTATGCATGCAATCACGACTTTTGCAGCGTTCACCCTCACCCCTTTTTCATCCACTCTTTGTCAAATCAGCACCCGATTCCTGGTTCCCTTCCCTCGACTCCTGCTTTGAGGGGGAATACCTCATCCATAATCGGGGCAATCCACTTCCTATTTTTGTCTTGCAGTTCATTCAAACAACCAACAAGATGAAATCAACCTTATCCCTCACCTGGGACAATCACTCCTATTTTTGTCTTGCAGTTCATCCAGAACAATCAATAAGACAAAAAGGGGCAAATGTAGACACCGAAATCATGTCGACTCCCCTGATCATCCCTCATGTTATTCTCCTTCACCTATTTAACCCCTGTCGACCATTTTCCCACTAGCCTTGACCCTGGCAGCATGTCAAAATGAGCAAAAGGCTAAAGTTAGTCTCTGCCCCCATTCTGCATCTACTGACCATGGTCACCACCTGACTGACGTCATCGATGTCGGTCACTTATCGGCCGATGTCGGTGGTCCTGCCGATGTCAATTCTCCTTAGCACTGCATTTTCAATCCGAACGCAGGAACCATTATTCCATTACCCATTATCCATTCGGTTCCCAATCGGTTTCCTGATCGGTTATCGAACCATCCCTTACCTTCATCCGTAACCTCTTCATTCGATCAACTGGTATGATTCATTCAATAGGACTCTTGCAATCAATCAACTCTGGTAATCAACCCTCTCTTGCATCCAACCAACCTACAATCGATCTTCTGCATACAGGAACTCTGCTTCGGTCATTTGGCAGCACAACGACAACGTCAATCACGTCTCCAACTTCATCTTCAAGCATATAACAAACTGTAGCCCTGAGACTTGACTTCCTCCTTTAAACCTCTGCCTACTATCCCCTGACTACATAGTCTGTAACTCTGTTCAGAGTTCCTGCACAAACCCCAAACAAAACAACAGACCTTCTGCAAACCCCCAGACCCTATCTAGACTAGACTAGACTCTGTCCCGACTCGACCAGACTTGACCAGACCCGCCCAAACTCTGTCCAGAACTGTTGCCTCGACTGACACCGGTCATTACCCCGACCGATGCCAGCACCTTAACCGACGTCGACACCTTCCACTGACCGACGCTGACACAGAGACCGACACCGGCGACTGTGTAGAACAGTTCGCTGAATATCAGGTACGCATTTTATTTTTTGTCTTTTATTTGCTTCCATTCTGTCTTTTCATTATTTCCATTTCTGTCAAATATTTTTGTTTTTTATTAGTGGGTTGATATCCTTCTAGGAAGTCTTCATACTTTCGGGATCAGGCGTTTGCTTGACAACCCACTGTCTCTTCGTCTAACATTTTTTCGTGTTTAGTCTATTTTTCTTTGCAGGTGTCATTCCTCCATAGCCAAAGAGGAAAACCTTCCAACATCTGATTTTGGTGCGCACGACTACAATCAGGTATCTTCTAGCCTTGACAATTTCTTTTAGTTTCTTAATTTCTTCTTTGAATGTAGAAAGCGATTTAGCGTAGAAATAGTTGTTAATCCACTATTATGATAAATAAGCTAAAAATGATGAGAATAAATGATACATTCAATAATAGGAAGGTAAATATATTCAAGAAAGGAAAATATAAATTAATCGTTAAGAGGAAATGATCAAATTTTATGTTAAGATAGTCGGGGTCAGGTCCAAAAAATTAGAAAAGGCCCTGTCATTAGGGGGAAACACAAAAAGAAAGATTTTATTTGTGGTAAAGGGGTGAAAATAGCTTGCTAAAAATGTGTGCCATAGTGACCATCGATGGTTGGGTCTAATCATCGATGGTTGGGTAACCGTCAGTGGTTGCGTCTGACCATTTATGGTTGGGTGACTATCAGTGGTTACTTATGTCAATTTGGGAATGATCATAATAGAAAGTGTCAGTTGAGAAATTGGGCTAGTAGTGGTTTGGTTACAAGGTTGGAGGGTGGAAATAAGGTACTAGTAATTGTGATAAGGTAGAGACATTAGAAATAGGATAGATTAAAATAAATAAGCATAAGATACATGAAACTTGGTGAAGGAATTTTGGAGTAATTTGGCCAGAGTGATGGTACTTTGGGCCTTCAAATGTGATTCTGATAGAGCTTCAGGTCACTAATGATAACTCTCATTGAAAGGATGTTGGATACCT
>JARHVA010002155.1:1280000-1427500 GCA_037957365.1 Torreya grandis
ATTTGAATTTTCTAGTCACATAAGAGGCACATAAACACACACAGTTATATAAACTTTTCAACTCAATAAAATGAGACAAAAGCAAATGACATTCCTAATCACAGCTTTAGAAAGTCTAAACTCTTGACAACATAGCCTAGACTACTTTTGTAATGACACAGTAAATATCAACAAAGGCATAGGATTCAATCTTCTCATTAATTTTCCAGTCACATAAGAGGCACAAAAATATGCATAGTTACATAAACCTTCCAACCTTAAGAAGATAATACAAAATCAAATGATATTCCTAGTCACAGCTCTAGAAAGTCTAAACTCTTTACAATAATTCTCTTTCAAAAATTCTCTCTGGTATCTCATTATGATCCTTTCTAGTGATCTCTACACCCTTATTTATAGCCTTGGATTCACTCCAAATTATTTACTTGTTCCCAATCTAACGGCCCAATTGAAATCTAACTGAACTAAAAATGTCTAACAAAAGATATTTTATAGATTCTGAAATGCTTTGTCTTCTGGCAGTTCATTGGCTGAAACAGATTGTAGGATGCTCCCTTCACTTAAACACTAGGTAACACTTAGCCAATTTCTTGAAAATCTTCTTATTACTTTAGGAGACACCAGAGGATGACACTTGGTGAGTTTTGTAGCACCTATCAAAGACACGGGGCACTTTCTACATAACTTATACTCTTTTTGTATCTTTGCTTATGAGCGTTTCTCCTTTGACACCTATCACAATCCGCTTCCTCAAAACATCACTAGTTTAAAAGAAAATAAGACTCACAATATTTCTTACCTGAGTAACTTTTAAAAGGAGCATAGGGATAGGTGGAAAACTCCACTGCTTCATCAAAAGACACATGGCAATCTCTGCTTTACTCATCTGGGGTTACGTGGTGGTCTCCGCTTCTTTAAGCTACCTTTTAGAAGCCTGCAGAAGATGACATATGGCGGTCTCCACTTTAATCTATTTATACCATAGAAAAAATGGGTCTCATTTCATATTTACATGGACAACGATACTTGGCAGCTTTTACTTGCCTCAAAAACAACACTTAAGACCCACCACAATCTTTTCTATATCAGTGAAGCAAAAAAAGAAGATGATTCAGATTGTGACACATGGTGGCTTCCACTCTCCTCTACTGGGGTACGTGGCATCTTTCATCACTTTTTAAAAAAAATTGAGACCTTCTGCAATTTCCACTTGGTGCTTTTCACCTGATCCTAATGCTTCTTGTTAAAACCTTTCACTAAAAAGAGATGAAACATGGGTATCGATATGAAAATGTGGATGCTGACACTTGGCACATTCCACTAATTTGTTATGATATACGTGGCACATTTTGATCAAC
Organism: Torreya grandis; assembly: GCA_037957365.1. NCBI lineage: Eukaryota > Viridiplantae > Streptophyta > Pinopsida > Cupressales > Taxaceae > Torreya > Torreya grandis. The sequence continues at coordinate 1,281,359 of JARHVA010002155.1, forward strand.
TCATAGAAAATATGAAAGGAGATTTTGGATGACGACACTTGGTAGCTTCCACTTGACTCAATACTTTGAGAAAATGAATCAAAAGGAAAAAAGAGCCCATGCTTTGATTCAAAAATTCACCATCTCGAACCAAACTATGCGGGGACAACGATCTAGATCATGCACTGCTGAAATCTAGAATGAAACGTAGAGTATTTTTTAATCTACAGTTATTGGTGACCCCAAGGACTTTTGAGCCTACTCAAAAAGAATCTACAACTCCCGCATGATCCATAATTGCTAAAAAAAACATAGTTTTAACTAAAATGTTTCAAATAGATTCCATTTATAGGAATCTCTTTAGGTTCACCTTCCATTGTTTTTAGCTCAAACAAATTTTGTTTTTTACACGCTTGAATTTTATAAGGGCTAGTCCATAATGCTTCAAACTTAGTGTGTTGACCTGGATTGGTGGCTCTTGCATCCCATTTCAAAATAATTGAGCTTGTTTTGAAATGGGGATTTGAAGGCCTTTTATCAAAAAAGTCTTTAATTATTTTCTGATGCTTTATCAATGAATCATGTGTTGCATCCCTCTTTTCTTGAACTTCTAGAAGTTCTGTGAGTCTGACCTGTATGGGGCCATTTTCTTCAATTTCAATCTGTTTGATCAGCTAGAGAGCAGGAATCTCCAAGCTTAGGGGGAATTACAACAGGTTTCCCATATACTAATTCATATGGGGACATTTTGATCACCTTTATAGGCATAATTCTATCAGCCCACAGTGCTAAATTAAGCACTTTATGCCATTCCTTATGATGATCAACCCTTATTCTTTTGATGAGTCTAATCAGGTTCTTATTAGTTGATTTTGCCAAACCATTACCTTGAGGGTAATAATTAGAAGAAGTTTTCATATATATTCCAAGATTTAATGTAAATTTGGATACTTTGGACCATAAAAATGCTTTAGCATTATCCGAAATTATGGTGTGAGGAGCCCCAAAATGAGTAGTGATCCTCTCTAGAAAATCTAGGATCACATTTTCTGTTGCTTCCTTGAGTAACACAGCCTCGGTCCATCTGGTGAAATAATTTGTGGCTGTTAAGATCCATTTGTGACCCATACTAGATACTAGATTTATCATTCCAATAAAGTCAAGACCCCATTGAGCAAAAGGTTAATCCACAATTATAGGGCTAAGAGGCATTGTTGCATTCCTTCTCATCCCCACATAATATTGACAAGATTTACATTTTTTAACTAGCTGATAACAATATGTAAATAAAGTAGGCCAGAAATAACTTGCTTCACTTATCTTTATAGCTATGGTCTTTGAAAAAAAATGTCCACCAGATACTCCATGATGCATTTCATGTAGTATTTTCTTAGCCTCATCTTCTTTTACACATCTTAACAATTTGCCATTAGAATTTTTTTTGAAAAAAACCTATTCAATTAAAACAAAATGAACTCCTTGCATCCTATAGTATCTTCTATTATTTTGAGGGAGTTCTCTTGGGTAAATCCTATTTTTCATAAAATGAATCTTGCTTGTGACCCAGGATTCTTGATCAACTTCTTGTAGTCTCAATACAATTTCTTCTTCTGTTCCTGAATTTATCTCTTCAGGTATCATCTTTTCAAGCTCTTGAGTCATATATTGGCACAAACCCCTACCTTTGACTAATTTAGTGGGTTTGACTTCTACATCATATTCAAGGATCTTAGTTATCTAGTTTGCTCTTTTTTTAGTAATTTCACCCTCCATGATGTATTCTATAACACTTGGATGTGCTACAAGTATCATAATTTTACTTCCTGATACCATATGCCTAAACTTTTTTAGAGATTTTACCATATCATATGCTTGTTTTTCCACAAAGTTATATTTGGTTTCATATTCTCTAAGAGTCCTTGAGAAAAATGCTATTGGATGTTCTCCCTTCTACTTATCATCCTTTTGTGTTAGAACAGTAGCAATACTGAGCTCTCTTCCATATACATACATTACAAAAGGCTTAGAAAAATTTGAGTTTCTAAGTACTGGAGCTATTGAGATAGCTTTCTTGGCCTCTTCAAAGGCTTGCCTTCCTTCCATAGTCCACTCAAAAATTAGGTCTTTTTTCAACAAAAGTTTCACTGGTCTTACTAAGCCTACAAACTCAGATATAAACCGATTGACAAAATTAATCTTTCCCAAGAAAGATTGAATTGCTTTCTTATTAATTCAAAGAGGTAAGTTCATTATATTTGCCACTCTTTCTGGGTCTATGGAAACTCCTTCTTTACATACTATATGTCCCAATAATTTGCCTTGAGGGACCACAAAGATACATTTCTTAAGATTCAAGGATATTCCAAATTCTTGACATTTTTAAAAAATAGCTTCTAAATGATCAAAATGATCAGTAGTATTCTTTGAAAAAATAATAAGCTCATCAAGATAAATCAAGATGATTTTATTTATCAGTTCCCCAAATGCAACATCCATAGCTCTCTAAAAAGTGGCTCCAGCATTTGACAGGCCAAATGGCATCTTAGCATATGCAAATGTTCCCCACTTGGTAGTAAAAATAGTCTTGTATTGGTCTTCTTTAGCCAACCAAATCTGATTGTATTCAGAGAAACCATCTAGCAAAGAAAATCTCTCTGATCTAGCCACAATTTGTAGAATTTGTTCCATGGAGGGCAAGGGATAGTGATCCTTCAAAGACGCTTTATTTAGATCTCTAAAATCTACACAAAGTCTTATATCACCATTATTTTTTCTAACTGGTACCAGATTTGATACCCAAGTTGAGTGTTTAATTGGAAAAATTATTTTAGAATCTAAAAGTTTCTGAAACTCATCCACCATTAGAGGCTCAATCCTTGAATTCACTGGCCTCTATTTCTGTCTGACAGGCTTAGATCCTTCAGTCAGTTCTATTGTGTGCTGAATGATGTCTCTATTATATCTATGAAGGTCTTCATAGCTTCAAGCTATGACTTTGTCATATTTTTTGCATAATTCAATTAGCCTTTCCTTTTCTTCTTGAGTTGTAGATTTTCCAACTTTTAATTTTTTTCCTTCACTCACCTCTATTTTAGAATAGTCTACTTTGTTTGCTTGGAACCTTTACTTCTCCAGGCTTACATCTTCTGGATCAAAAAGGCTCTCTAAAGTGATTAAACCTTTGAGAAGCTTATTATTCTTTTCTTATATAATTTGATCCCCATATGCCTCTTCAATCTTTGGTTGCAATTGATCGACAAATTCCCTTGATTGTTGTAAGAATGAGAGTACTTGAAAATCATTCTCAAATACTTGCCAATTCTCATCATTATCAGGGATATCTGGCCTTACTATAACCTTTACTGACTCATTGTTAACTAATAGGCTAGTTGCTCGATTAAATTGTGACCATTCTATGCCATCCTATCAGGTTCAAAATTTTGAATCTTGGGAACTACTTCAATATTAAAAGCTTCAAAATCTTCTATTAAGTCCCAAATTTTGTGCTTATAGGATTTCTTTCTAACATTCTTTGTTATTGGCTTTTCTCTACTCTGCTTTACTACTAATTCTAAATCTCCTTTTACTATTAGATTCTTTATTCCCTTTTTCTTGGCTAATAGGATCCCATGTACTAAAGATTCATACTCAGAATCATTATTAGTACAAGCAAATTGAAAATGGATAGCCCTTAAATTTTTTTCACCATTTGGAGTAGTAAGACAAATTCTTGCTCCAACACCATTTTTACTTCTAGCCCCATCAAAATTTAAAGTCCAAATTTCTGAATCTTTTTCAGATCCTTGAGTAGTTAGTGTCTCTTCCCTTAAAACATTTGGGATTTCATGGTCCTCATCAAAAATAACATAAGTGCCCAGACCAGTAGAGTTATAATTTTCATTTGGGTCACTATGCGTCATAACTAACCACTGGTCATTTTCTTTTTCCTAATTATGCTCAGTCTAGTCATCTATTTTAGTTATGAAACATGTTATAATATCTATTTAAATGATAATATAAGTGTTAAATTATGTATGTATGACCAAGAAGGATATGAGCAAAAGGCTTGTATAAATACAAGGTAATTTTAGGCCTATTTTATGATGAAAAAGAATAAGGTAAATAAAAAATCAATTTAATTTAAATAAAGTTAAAATTTATTAATTTAATATTACAATTTTTTATATCAAAATAAAATGAATTTATATTTATTAATAATAATATGAATGTAAAAACAGAAAAATATTTAATTTAATTTAATTTAAATAAAATTAAAAATTATTATTATGTTATATTTTTTTATATAAAATAAATTGAATTTTTATTTTAAATAATTTTTAAAAAACAAAAAGTTTCAGAAGGAATTTGTTTTGGATTTCCTTACCTCTGATGCATTTTTCACTAAGGCTGTTGTCTATAGATGAACTGTGTATTTGAGCTTTCTTTTATCAGTAGGTCTTTCAATATATTTGGGCATTGCTTGATTTTAAAGAGCTTCTTGTAATAGTGTCCTTTATTCAAGAATAGCTAATATGTCCCACATTGATACTTGTGTTGGGGTCATCTTCAGTTGATCCACCACATTCATTGGTCCAAAAGTTTGAATTCTTGGAAGATTAGGATATCTTGTCTTTCTTTGAACTTATTCAGGAACTTCTTGATTTTGCACTGGCTGAAGCATTTCTTGTCTAACAACCGTGTATTGATGACATTGAAATGAAGAATTCTCTATAACTTCATTGTTTACAACTTCAAGCTATTCTGACATTCTTCTCTTTGATCTAGTACAGTAGTCTGTTTGCACCACTGGTTTCTTAGAAACATAAACTTCATTCAAAAATGCTGATTCTTCATCTTCAACCCATGAGACCAAATCATATTCCAGGGCTATTTCTTCCTCTTGTTGCAAGGACATCCCTTGCATCTGAGACACTAGGACTGAATTCTACATACCAGAAGACTGGTAGGCTTGATTGTCACTGGAACTTGTAAACTGACCATCCATTCTTCTTTGCTCTACCACCTTTTGTTGTAGGATTACCCATAGGACAATCTCTAAGTGTATGAGCAATATTTCAAGGGAAACACTAGGCATTAGTGTTATCCACATAGTTATTTTACCCTAGAATAATCTCCCTATTTGAATTGGGAGGAATAGTCTGTGAGGGTGTGGGGATTACAACTAATTGGTTTGCTGGCTGATGGTTATTTTGTCTTAGAGGGCCTTGATATTGGTTTGGCTAAGATGAAAATATACTTCCCTGATAGCCCTAGTATTGGGGTTTAGGAAAAATATTCTGCTATCTTTTTATATTGATCAACTCATTAGAAAATGTCTTTAGGATATTCTTGATATCATCTAGCTCAGATGACTGAGTGGGGACAATTTCTTTAGTATATGATTGAGGATAGGTGTACATAGACATAGGTGGGGCTATAGATTTAGGGGCTTGTTGAGGTAATGGTAAGGAAATTTTTGGGAACATGGGCATGGGAGGTCTTGGAGGTAACTTTCTAGCATCTATCAAATTATTCTCATCTTTGACTGCATAGTCATAAGCCTCAGATAAAGTGTGTCCTCCAAGTGACTAAATCATAATAGATATATCTAAATTCAAAGCCTTAAGATAAAATACTATAGCCATACCTGGTAATGGTCTAGTTGTAGCAGGGATTCTTTCCCAAGTCTTTTGAAATCTAGAATTGAAGTCAGTCATGGCTTCTTGTGGTGCCCTTTGAATGGTAATTATTTGTTATAACAAAGAAGGCTTATCATCCTTCTCTTCAAATCTTTCAAAGAAAAGATCTCTGAGCTGATCCCATGTAGATATGGTATTTGGGGTTAAAGACCGATACCATTCTAGAGTCTTCCCTTTAAAAGAAGCTGCTAATAATCTTATGACCACATTTTGCTGTGTGACAACATGTATAACACAGACATATAATACATCCTGTAGATGTTCCTCAGGTGTTTTAAAATCTTACCCACTGAATTTGGGTAGATATTTTAAGGCATTCAATAGGATAGGGTCCCAAGTGGCTAGGGGTATTGGAAGAATCAATGGACTACCAGTGTTCCAGCTTGCATAATTTCTTGGGAGTATAGGGGCTCCCATATTTGCTCTTGGTATTGGTATAAATTGGTTAACTCTTCTTCTTGGACTAGTTACCAAAGGTGTCAAAAGAATACCTAGATTTATATTAGATTATGGTTTGGTCACTGGTCCACAACTATGACTCCTCGTAGCTCTCTAGTTCATACGATCTTGAAAGAAACTTCAAGATTGGTCCCACTGGGTGTGCCAAAAATTGTTGATGATTTAAAATTGTGCTTGTTCAAACACCAACAATGGGAAGTTTCAAGATGTGGGACTTGCGACTTGAAACAAAATCCATATTTTTGAGAAGCTAGTTCTTCTTTATATCAAATGTATACTAGGAAAAGGGACATGAATTTTAATAAAAACACAAATGCAAGAAAGAAAATCTAACTATGGCAATGCATCTAAATTTAATTCGACCTTAATCCTGAGCACAATGAGACTATATGTAAGATTCATTTACATTTAAGAGCAAAAAAGTGCATGATCAATGTAAAAGATGGAAACAATAGAAACAGAGACTCACAACATAGACTACTTTTGTGGTGATATAGAGAATGTCAACAAAGGCATAGGGTTCAATCTTCTTATTTGAATTTTCTAGTCACATAAGAGGCATAGAAACATGCATAGTTATATAAACTTATCACATCAAGAAAATGAGACAAAAGCAAATGACATTCCTAATCACAACTTTAGAAAGTCTAAACTCTTGACAACATAGCCTAGACTACTTTTGCAATGACATAGTAAATATCAACAAAGGCATAGGATTCAATCTTCTCATTAATTTTCTAGTCACATAAGAGGCATAGAAACATGCATAGTTACATAAACCTTCTAACCTTAAGAAGATAGAACAAAAGCAAATGATATTCCTAGTCACAGCTCTAGAAAGTCTAAACTCTTTACAATAATTCTCTTCTAAAAATTCTCTCTGGTATCTCATTATGATCCTTTTTAGTGATCTCTACACCATTATTTATAGCCTTGGATTCACTCTAGATTGTTTTCTTGTTCCCAATCTAATGGCCCAACTGTAATCTAACAGAACTGGAAATGTCTAATAAAAGATATTTTATAGATTTTGAAATGCTTTGTCTTTTGGCAGTTCATTGGTTGAAATAGATTGTAGGACGCTCCCTTCACTTAAATGCTAGGTAACACTTAGCCAATTTCTTGAAAATCTTCTTATTACTCTAGGAGACACTGGAGGATGACACTTGGCGGGTTACATAGCACCTATCGAAGACACAGGGCACTTTCCGTGTAACTTATACTCATTTTGTATCTTTGCTTATGAGCGTTCTGCCTTTGACACTTGTCACAATCCACTTCCTCAAAACTTCAATAGTTTAAAAGAAAATCAGACTCACAACATTTCTTACCTGAGTAACTTTTAAAAGGAGAATAGGGATAAGTGGTAAACTCTACTGCTTCATCAAAAGACATGTGGCAATCTCTGCTTTACTCATTTGGGGTTACGTGGTGGTCTCCGCTTCTTTTAGCTACCTTTTAGAAGCCTACAAAAGATGACACATGGTGGTCTCCACTTTACTCTATTTATACCATAGAAACAAATGGGTCTCATTTCATATTTACATGGACAGCGACACCTAGCGGCTTTCGCTTGCCTTAGAAACAACACTTAAGACCCACCACAGTCTTTGCTATATCAGTGAAGAAAAAATGAAGATAATTTGGATTGCTACATGTGGTGGCTTCCACTCTCCTCTGTTGGGGTATGTGGCATCTTCTGTCACTTTAAAAAAAACAAAATTGAGACCTTCTATGATTTCCACTTGGTGCTTTCCACCTGATCTTAATACTTCTTGTTAAAACCTTTCACTGAAAAGAGATGAAACGTGGGTGCTGATATGAAAACGTGGATGCAGACACTTGGCACATTCTGCTAAGTTGTTATGATATACATGGCACATTTTGATCAACTCATAGAAAATATGAAAGTAGCTTTTGGATGATGACACTTGGCAGCTTCCACTTGACTTCAATACTTAGAGAAAATGAATCAAAAGGAAAAAATAGCCCGCGCTCTGATTCAAAACTTCACAGTCTCGAACCAAACTATTCGGGGATAGTGATCTGGATCATGTGGTACTGAAAATCAGAATGAAACATAGAGTATTTTTTACTCTATAGTAATACAAAAGACCTCATACCCTATTATATTGGCCTAATGCAACCCAATTTTCCAAAAATCTATAATGAGGCAAAATGTGGAGTTTGAGCTTTGATTAAGATAAGGGATGTGCTAAGAATTAGATTACATATTTTAACATAAAATAATTTTTAAAATATATATTTTATTTTTTCTTATGATATTATGGCTTTTGAATATTTTCTATTTTTATATCTACCTCCTCCATATAGATTAAAAAGGCTAACAAATGGTGATAAATATGACTAACATAATAAATCTTATATTTATCTACTAAAAGGGAGAACCTAGCCAACAAGATGCTTAGATACTCCTAGACATACACCTTAAGAAAAGGGTAGATGGTGATTATGGAATATCCATCCTTGTGAAATAGGGTGATACAATGATGATAAGCTTATAAATTCCCATAATAAGGGCTATTTTTGATTCAGAAGTGATTATACATAAGAGGGGATTTGGAAGTACATGAAAATGTAAGTCAAAACTTGAGAAGGGATGTATTATGAGAGATGATAATAATGTCCCTAGGGAATCCATACAATCCTACATAGGGAAATGATATGAGAAAACAACTCAAAATAGGGGGGCATAAGATAAAAATACCATATAACCAAAAATGAAAAAATGGCCAAAATAAAATATAACAAAAGAGATGGACTGGAAAATATACCAAAGAACCACAAGTGAAGTAATGTTTGAAATAAAACATCCCAAAAGAGGGGGATTTAAAAATAATAATAGGGAAATACAATGGAAAAAATTGGACAAATAATAAAGGTGTAACTATAAATTTTTTGCTAAGAATGAAAAATTAAGAAAAGTAAAGCTCATGGTACATAATAAATAATGAGCAACATGTATGTGAAATAAAAAAGTGTGAAAAAATTGAGTAGTAATATATCATAAATTATCTTCTCACAAAAAACATGAAATATATATGAAAACATCATCAATAACATCCATGAAATATCATTTCAACTATTATCTTACTCAAACCATGGTCTCTTGTATTTTTTTGGTAGCTAGGCAAGGAGTTACTTGAGAAAGAGATCAAGAGAGAAATAAGGCATTTTATAATAATGACATGGATATTCCTACTTGGAATACCATAAATAGGGATGAGGAGATATCACTCATGAAGGAGGAGGAATCAAATATTTTAGTTTAAGTGGTGGTTCTAGCCTTAGGGGAGGTTCTTCCTCCATCCTAAACATGACATATCTTCTCTCCAAAGGGTCTTAATAGACCAGCCTAAAAAAATATCTAAAATTATACTAAAGAGATCTACATATATATGTAGAATGGGTATAAAAATAATGCTAAAGGAAATACATCTCCCCATTTTTTGGGATATATGCAGGTGTCACCTTTAGAGGCTTAATGTTTATATGGAGAGGAAAATTGGCTACCTAAATATAAATTAGATCAAAATATTTTGTAATATCCTATGCAAGCACCATGATTTTCCAGGAGTATAATAGCATTATGGTTGACTATACATGGTAGGAACTTGATCTTTCAACCTTTGCTTCTCTAAATTTGTTTATAATAAGTTTTATAGTCATGATGTGAATGCCCAGAGGTTTGTGAAAGGATTAATAAGATGTTTCCATATCATTTAGCACCATCTTCATTTTTTGTCATATAAACATGGTTGATATCTTTATATGAAGTCAAATTTAATGATAAAAAAATATAACAAATCAATATGGTATGGTGATAGAATGATCATCAAACATACTCTAAAGAAGATAATAAATAGAAAGTGCATCTATTTTAGTCAAAGTAATAACTAAATCCATGTCAGATATGGAAAAATAATATGAATAAGAAGTTACTCTAAAGAAGATAATAAATAGAAAGTGCATCTATTTTAGTCAAAGTAATAACTAAATCCATGTCAGATATGGAAAAATAATATGAATAAGAAGTTACTCTAAAGAAGATAATAAATAGAAAGTGCATCTATTTTAGTCAAAGTAATAACTAAATCCATGTCAGATATGGAAAAATAATATGAATAAGAAGTTTCATTATAAGGTATCCCATCAAAATGAGACATGTTCCCTTATTGTGAAACTATAGGAAAATGTAGATGGTTATGTTTATAGGATAATTAAGATTAATTAGGTTAACACTAGATGAAAATGAGGTTTGGCTATAGGAAATTTTAAATGAAATATCGGTAATGTAATACTTTAGTACCCTTTTCCTATCAATATCAAAACAAGTAAGGGTCATCTTATGTGTAGCCATAATCATAGTCAAGAGTGGTAATATCCATGTTAAGGGATTAAAGCATGACATCACTAGAAGGCTTTTTAGAAATAGGATTCTTAGGAATAACCACAAAAAATATAACAAAGTAATATGGTCTAGTGCTAAAATGATCATCAGACATATTGTAAAGAATCTAATAAATATAAAGTTCATCTATTGTAGTTAAAGTAATAACTAAATCCATGTCAGATATGGAAAAATAATATGAATAAAAAGTTTCATTATAAGGTATCCCATTAAAATGTGACATGTTCCCTTATTGTGAAACTATAGGAAAATGTACATGGTTATGTTTATAAGATAATTAAGATTAATTAGGTTAACACTAGATGAAAATGAGGTTTGGTTATAGTATTTTTAAATGAATTATCATTAATGTAATACTTTAGTACCCTTTTCTTAGGAATAACAAAAAAAGTAAGGGTCTTCTAATGTGTATCCATCATCATAGTCGAGAGTGGTAATATCCATGTTAAGGGATTCAACCATGACATCACTAGAAGGCTTTTTATAGATAGGATTTTTAGGAATAACCAAAAAAAATATATCTAGTTATTTTGCCTTTTGTGGGAATGGTGTCATAAAGTAGGTGGTAACTAAGCTATGATTCTAGGATGGATATTTGATTTTTGATTTTCAAGTTAATCTCATCAGGTTCGTCATCATAAAAATTGAGGGTTGGTGGGATGTTTCCCACTAGATTAAGGTGAACACTATAATCTATAACTAAGTTGATGGTATAAATAAGTAATGTATACTCTATTAATGGGATACTAGTTAAAGGTTCAAGGATACGTATTTTATAGATGTCACATTCTTGGAACTATTAAAAAATTCAAGGGTTGGTATTACTTTGCACCTTGTATACAACATCCATGTAATAAAATTTCACACAATGGCATGAAAAGGGAGTGATGGCCCTCATGAAATGATTTCAAGGATGAAAAAACAATATATTATAGTAAAGGGTAAATTTTAAGACAATAACCTTCACTCTAAATGTAATAGGAGGTGTTGTGATGGTAAGAAAAATCCATCCTAAGGGAGAAATTTTTATTTAGTCATATCCATAGAATGTGATATAGGTATATTTAAGGTTTAAATTATAATATCTGAGGGATTTTATTGTTTCCAAATATGAAATAAAAGTAATGTAAGTTTCATAAACTAAAGTACACCTAACTAGGTGTTGACTACTATATTTACACCCTTGTGAAGGTAGTATTAGGCCTTCACAGTCTGAAGTAACATGGAGATAATCCTAGACTATGGGTGGAATAATAGGTGGATTGAATCTCTATATTTTAATGGCTGTCTCCCCTTGATGTATCATTTAGGATCCATACTCTCCTCTACCAGTTTGTAAGGGAAAAGGGAAGATAATAAAATACAAGGAAAACCTATCTAATTGGGGTGATACACAAAAATATGACCTACACTTGTGTAATATGTACTAAAAATATGAATAATAATATAAAACTAACTACACTTCTCAAATTAAATTTCTCCATACATCAATGTTTCACATAGAGGCTCAACTTGATAGATGATCTATGGTAGCTAATCAATAGGTCTCTTAAAGACACTAAGGAAAGCTCACACTTGGAAAACATACAAGATGATTAGAGCACACTATGAAACCTATAAGGATGATCTAACACTTTAAAATAGGTAAAGAGAAAATGATGAGATGAGAGGAAACATGAACTATCACTATCATATATCAACAAACCATGAAAATACACTAAACCAAGCTTTAAGGAGGCATGAATTATGTTTTATTTATTCAAAATAGGCAAGTAAAATTGTTTTATGAGCATAGACTTTCCAAAACTTAGGTTAAGGATTATTTTTAATTCCAAAAAATGGCTTATCTAGAGAGAAAAGGAGAGAAGAGAGAGAAAAATATAAGAACCTCCAAAATTAAGAAATATGGCCTTTTCTTAATCCTTCTTAAAACTCAACGTAACATTATTTGATTAATCCTTCATCCACATTTGGAATATGTCATATATATTTATGTGATACATATTTATGAAGTTGAAGGAGTCATGAGCATTCATTTCTGGCCTTTGAACATCATAACCTCTTAAATCTATGCTTGCACACCCCTATATCCCTTATTACAAAGTCATTTACTTGAAAATAGGCCTTTATCCTTGAGAGAAGATTATCATAAATTGATAAATTATTTATTTTAAATATTATTTAAAGAATTAATGAGGTTTTCACACCTTTATTTGACTCTTATAAGGTCCAAGATGTTTGTTTGACTTCTTCCACACCTTATGCATTAGAAGGAAAGAAGCTCTTTTTGGAGTCCTAAAGACCTTTTATAAACTTTTAAAGCTTATAAACACGTTATTTAATTTTTAAATACTTTAATTTTTCATGTAAGGTGAGGAGGAGCCTTTAAAATCCTTTGGAAACATTTAATGCATCATTTAGTACTTGAAAACACTTAATTCTTCCTTATGAGCAAAAAGTAAAGGAGAGAGAAGGAGAGTTTTGAATTGGAAAAGGAAATATTAAACCATGTATGGATTATAATCATGACATAATACCTGAATCAAGTCACTTTGAGCCATCAAGTAGTCCAAAATACATCATTTTGCTTGTTTTAGCACCCTTTCCTTGTAGCCCTAAAACCTGTAAATCTACTTGTCTAGAAGATTGTACAAAAAAAATAAAAAACATGGGAAATTTTTTAAGTACCATGTATCACCTTACATCTTAATAAAAAATTTCATAATCATATTCCAAGTGGAAGCACCTCATTTATTCATTTTCTTCTCTAATTAAGCCTAATTAGCCCTCCTCGGCCTAGAAAGTGAAAATACTGATTTTGATACCCCCACACATGTGAAAATAAAAAAAATGTTTTATTAAATTTACCCATGTTTTAATCATTATAAATTTCAATTTTCAATCCATTTCATTGAGTAGAACTCAAAAAATGCATTTTTTGGGGTCGCCTCAACTTGCCTTGTCAAATTTCTAAGCATGTGTAGGTCTAATTTTGACATTTTATCAAGTTTTATGAGGTAAAAAGACTTAATTATTTTTTAATTATTACCAATAGGGACCAAAAAAACTATTATAATAATTTTTTATATTGTTAACAATGAAAACTAACTCAAATTACATATTTAGACCTGTTGCATACTCAAAAATTGTAAACTGTGAGACATAGGGAGCAAGAAATAGATTGAGATTTATAAGGTATAAATACATAATTATTATTTTTATGGTACTTTTAAATACCCATAAATTTTTCATAATAAATATACTTGATCATTCAATCCTTTGAGTGTCTCAAAAATGCTTTTTACGACTGTCTCCACTTGCATGCCAATGTTAGGTTGTGGAGCTAAAAGCTTCAACCTTTGCAAACTGAGGAACAAATGGTTGCTAAGTTCTACAGGAACCGGCATCGGCAGCAGGACCGACGTCGACAGATACCAGAGCAGAAGGCCACCAGCGACGGCAGGAAGTCGGCCGACGTCGGCAGAACCAGACAAGCAGGGACCGACGTCGGTCGCCTGTGTGTTTCAGAAGTGTTCGTTTCACGGACAGTTAGTTAAGTGAACGAAGAGTTTGCATGTTGAGACTAGTTAGAGTCTTGGGCTGTGAGGATAATTGTCTAAATTAAGAGTCTAAGTTATTGTTTGAGTTAGGGATCTATTTATAGACCCATTGGCATGTATTGTTTAAGGCATGAGATAGAAAGGAAGAGTTCCTTCTAGTTGTAAGATCTATGAGTTGCAAGTTGTTGCAAGCTCATTGGGGATCTACATGTAAGTTTGGTCTTTGAATTGCAGGTTGCAGGTTCATGAGAGATTAGCTTGAAGTGCTATAGAGTGCTTGGTGTACCGGCAGGATTATTACTGACTGGTTGGTGAGGTGAACACCAATTCTGTGTGTGAGTTGGTTGTTGGGACCTTTTTTGTGTAGGAGAGTGTGTGTGAGAAGAATTACTGTACACTTGAGGTGTGGCGAATCTCTGTAAGGTGAAAGAGTGTTGCAGCTCTTTGATGTATTCTTTTCTGTATAGTGTTAATACAAGATAGTGTATTGTCTCTCATATTCTGTGCTATTGGTGAATTCTAGTTACTTGTGTTTCTGGTTATTTCTGCATATTCAATTGCTTATATTTGGTAATCATACTGTGCTCTTTCTAAGGAGCAAGATCCTAATGGGTGGAATTAGAACAGGTGTGTTTGTTCTTGGATTTACCTCCACCCCTCCCAACAAGTGGTATCAGAGCTTTTGGTTGGGATACTAACAGATTGGTGTAGATCTGGGTAGTGTGTTTTGATTACAGGTTACTCACAGGGTTTCTGTTTGAGTGGGAGTTGAGCAATGGCAGAAAGTAGTCAACTATGAATGGAAAAGTTTAATGGCAAGAACTACCAATTATGGAGGATGCAGATTGAGGACTATCTGTATCAGAAAGATTTGTACTTACCGTTGGGTGGGGTTGCTAGCAAACCCTTGGATATGAAAGATGAAGAATGGGAGGTTCCTGATCGGAAGGCTCTGGGATCTGTTAGATTGAGTCTTGATTCATCTGTGATTTCTAGCTTATCACAGTGTAAGACAATGGTGGAGTTGATGAAATCTTTGGCAAATTTGTATGAAAAACCCTCGGCTTCTAATAAGGTATTTCTTATGAAGCATTTATTTAATTTGCAAATGTTGGAAGGTGGATCTGTTCATAGCCATCTTAGTGATTTCCATGGTTTGGTAAACCAGTTAAGTTTCATCAATATTGTATTTGATGATGAAATTAGAGCTCTCTTAATCTTGTGTTCATTACCTGAAAGTTGGGAAGGTTTGGTAATGGCAGTTTCTAATACTGTGTCTCCTTCAAAAGTCTTAAAAGTGGATGATGTTGTGAGTGTGATCTTGAATGAAGAGATACGCAAGAAAAGCACAGGTGAATCATCTGGAGATGCTTTGAGTGTTGAAGGAAGAGGAAGGCCAAGAGAGAAGACAGAGCGTGGGAGATCAAGGTCGAAGATAGGCAAGAGATCCAAGTCCAGGTATGGCAGAATAACTTGCTAGAAATGTGGAAAGCAAGGGCACTTAAAGAGAGATTGCAGATCGGGTGAAGATCAGCATGAAGGACATGGAGAAGAAGTAGATGTTGCAGGTTACGTTGCACAGGATGCTCTGGTATGTTCTTTGGATAAAGTAGAATCTTGGGTATTAGATTCAAGTGCCTCTTTTCATGCATCCCCACATAGAGAATTCTTTCATGAGTATGTCCAGGGAGACTTTGGAGAAATTTGTGTAGGGGATGGTAAGCCTTGTCAGATTGTTGGCAAAGGCAAAGTGAAGCTGAAATTGCAGACAGGTGACACATGGGTGTTAAAGGAGGTCATGCATGTCCCAGTTCTGAAGCGGAATCTGATTTCTGTTAGAAGTTTGGGTGAAGAGGGTTGCACAGTAACTCTCACAGCGGACTCTTGGAAGGTTACCAAGGGTACACTTGTTGTAGCTAGAGGTAAGAAAGTAGGTACACTTTATCTATCTACTTGTTTTACTGATTCTCTTTCTGGGTTATCTACTTCAGCTGTAGATTCGAAAATGTGGCTTAATAGGCTTGGTCACATAGATAAGAAGGAGATGCTGGTTCTTGAGTCAAAGAGTATGCTTTCAGATTTGGAAGGCATGGATCATGGTTTCTGTATGCAGAAGAAGAAGGTTACGTTTCTTGAGGAATCTGATGTTAGTGACAAGAACAGGAAAGCCTTGGTTTTCAAGGAGAAAGTGACAGACAGAGTTCAGCATAAGATGCAGAGGAATTCTGAGCAGAGCAAGGGTGATTTGGACAAGTGTTTGATCTAAAAAGAGCTCGCGGGAAAAAGTCAGGTCTCACAAGAAAAACACAGAGACCGACGTCGGCAGGAAAACTGACGTCGGTGTCCAGACAGGGACTGACATCGGCTATGTTCAGCCCAACGTCGGTGACTCGGGGCAGACAGAGACCAGCGTCGGCCAGGGGAAACCGACGTCGGCAGGGAGGCAGTCGCAGGGAACCGACATCGGTCGGCTGTAGACTGAGATGTGACCGGCATCGGTTACTGAGATGAATTTTGGGTGGACAGGGAGTTGTCATGGAGTCTCAAGCGCCCATATGGAGGACTGAAGGTGTAAGTAAGTTCTTAAATTTGTCATTTCCCTTCTTTATACTACTTGTTGCTCACTTATGGCATAGGACCAGGAAGTTGTTAAAGAAGCAGAACAGGTAGATCCAGGAAACAGTGGGAGCTTGGCATGGATGAGGATGTGATTCCTTGGAGGAGAACCAAACAGGGGTTTTGGGTAGAGTTGCCAGCTGGAAGTAAGCACTGAGAGATGAATGGATGTTCAGGATGAAGAAGAGCAGAAATGGATACGTGAGATGGAAGATCAGGGTATATGATCTTGTATTAGCTGCAGGGCAATGGAGGTTTGATCATTGTGTTTCTCTTTACCAGGTTGGATAATATTATCTACATTATCCTATTTTCTGTATGATGTGCTTGTTGCAGGGTTACATATACAGGTATTGCTGAACTAAAGGTAAAGCTAGTTCAGGTGTTTGTCATGGAGAATCTAGGAGCAGCAAGATTCTTTGGCATGAGTGTGTTCTAGAGACATGGAGGTCTTGTTGACTTTGTTTCAGGATGATTGTGTGAAGCTGGTTAGCACGCCGATGGTTAGACAGTTCATAGAACAGGTGTCTTGATTCACATAATGAGGTTGAGTGCATGGTATGTACTAAACCTGAGTTTTCCCAAGCAGTGGGAGTTGTCACAAGTTTGGAGTCAATCCGGGAGAGTAATACTTAAGGGCAGTTCAGTGGGACCAGCAGCAGGTGCACATGCTATGCAGGGTCAAGTTCTTTCTCTACATGGTTGTAGATGCGGATGTGGCAGGTAATTTGGATGACATATTTTACACCATGGATTTTGTGGTGGTTGGTCTTCAAGAGTGATCTTGAGGAGGGATACAAAGCCAAGGGAACAAACTAGATGGTGTACAGGTACAGGTACAGGTTACAGCTGTTTATCTCCAAGTGGGAGATTGTTAGGTTGTGGAGCTAAAAGCTTCAACCTTTGCAAACTGAGGAACAGATGGTTGCTGAGTTCTACAGGAACCGGCGTCGGCAGATACCAGAGCAGAAGGCCACCGGCGACGGCAGGAAGTCGGCCGACGTCGGCAGAACCAGACAAGCAGGGACCTACGTCGGTCACCTGTGTGTTCCAGAAGTGTTCGTTTCACGAACAGTTAGTTAAGTGAATGAAGAGTTTGCATGTTGAGACTAGTTAGAGTCTTGGGCTGCGAGGATAATTGTCTAAATTAAGAGTCTAAGTTATTGTTTGAGTTAGGGATCTATTTATAGACCCATTGGCATGTATTGTTTAAGGCATGAGATAGAAAGGAAGAGTTCCTTCTAGTTGTAAGATCTGTGAGTTTCAGGTTGTTGCAAGCTCATTGGGGATCTACATGTAAGTTTGGTATTTGAATTGCAGGTTGCAGGTTCATGAGAGATCAGCTTGAAGTGCTATAGAGTGCTTGGTGTACCGGCAAGGTTATTACTGACTGGTTGGTGAGGTGAACACCAATTCTGTGTGTGAGTTGGTTGTTGGGACCGTTTTTTGTGTAGGAGAGTGTGTGTGAGAAGAATTACTATACACTTGAGGTGTGGCGAATCTCTGTAAGGTGAAAGAGTGTTGCGGCTCTTTGATGTATTCTTTTCTGTATAGTGTTAATACAAGATAGTGTATTGTCTCTCATATTCTGTGCTATTGGTGAATTCTAGTTACTTGTGTTTCTGGTTATTTCCGCATATTCAATTGCTTATATTTGGTAATCATACTGTGCTCTTTCTGAGGAGCAAGATCCTAACGGGTGGAATTAGAACAGGTGTGTTTGTTCTTGGATTTACCTCCACCCCTCCCAACAGCCAAAATCCTGAATTTTGCAAGTTTACACCTCTTCATGTTTAGCCTTGAAATTATTAATTTAATAACTCTCAATTTTTTTTTAATAATAAAAATAACCTTAAATTTCCTTACAAACTCTCCCATGAATTCAAAATCTTCTATCAAACCTTAACTCTTTGAAAAAACTTATGAGCTCAAATGGTGACTATCAATAGATAAGTATAGGAATGTGACAAAAAAAATGGATGATTAACTTGTTATTTTGACCTAAAAAATACCATTTAAACTTATAACCACTAATTATAACCACCCTTACCAAGTTTCATAGCTAGATTATGCCTATAGAGGCCTTAAAACTCTTTTTTCTCAAAACTAGCTAGTGGGCTACCAAAAGGAATTGCTGTAGGAGGTCTGTAAAAAAAATATGATTATTTCACTAATAATTATTAATTAATTATATAATATAAATATTTATATAATCACCATGATAAGACATACAAAAAATTAGAAACTAACTCCTCTTAGAGATGCTCTAAAATCACCGATTTCTCAAAGCTAACAATGGGCTGCTTGTGTGAATGACTTGGAGAGTGCCTCAGGTCTATAAAAAAATAATGGATGATTAAATTTTTATATATTAAAAATATTTTAAATTAAATCCTAACAAATAATAAATTTCTTTACAAAATTTTGAGGTTAGATCACCTCTCTAGCATCTTCAATCCTTCAAATCTTCTCCAAATTAGACCTCAAGTTTATGACTGTGTATACAGTCTGAATCCATTTGATTAACATTGGACATGATTGAATGAAATATTAGTGTTTTTTTGAGTTTTATTATATAAATATTTATAATTAATTCAACATATTAATCTATTTATATAACCATGTAAGCTTCATAAGGAGATCTCCATATGATGCTTGTGAGAGCACACTAGGTCAATGAACTTCTTAACACTATTATGTGTATATAACCCCTAATATATGATCATAGTGTATTAAAAACATAAGATAAAAATTTATAACCTTTAAATAAACATTTAAAAGTCCTAAAACTTCCAATAATTATTCCATTCATCTCACTATATCATGGTTTCTTCATTGCATAAGCTAGTAACCAAGACTTTTCAAGTGTACAAACTACAACCTCGAGGTTGGAATCAAAGAAAAAGAGTGACCTATCATTATTGGAAATTTGAAGTGAATATTTAACACACACACACACACACACACACACACACACACACACACACACACACACACACACACACACACACACACACACACACACACACACACACACATAAATATCACTTAATTATGTTTGGGTATCTAACACAAACAAATCTCCTTAGAGCACAATCAAATAGATGTAGGTAACATTTTTGAACTAGGAAAACCAAAACATTGAGTTTTGCTTGAAGAGGATCTTCTCATCAAAACCTAATTGTAGAGGAATAAAAGAGGATGGGGAAGGCAATAAAAAAGGATGAAAACACTAATTAGGTTCATGAATTTTGTCTTCTCTTTCCACCATTGGATCATCCACTACATTAGGACTGCCTCTTCTTTAGAGCTTAAATGGAGCATATTCAGAGCTTACTAAATATTATTTGGAGCATCTTCAGAGCTACCTGTAGCATATTAAGAGATTTAATAGAACATATTTGTATATACCTAAATATTAGTTGGATAATTTTTAGAGCTTCCTATAGCATCTTCATAGCTTTAATAGAACATCTTTGGAACTACCTAAATATTCTTTGGAGCATCTTCAGAGCTGCTTGTAGCATCTTCAAAGCTTTAACATAACATCTTTGTAACTAAATAGATATTATATGGATCTCATTTTGTTATATTATAATTATTTAAAATGTCTGATAAGGTGCATCAAGATGAAATTTAGCTTTCTCTTGATCAGATACTATCAAAACCTTCCCTAGAGGTCACAAAATGGTTAAAATTACATGTAAATGAGACATGGAGTTAGTACAAAATGTGATCAGCATGATTGTTTATATGTTAGGCATAAAATGACCTTGAAATGTGATATAACACTCATCAAGACACCCTAGACTCTTATCGCCACTTTAAATGGCTCAGAAAGGCAAAAAATGACTAGACAAGCACAAGATAAATGAAGGACAAAACCTTAACTCACCTAATCAACCTTACAACATGTTAATCGTGGTTTATAATTATAAATTTAAGGAATTTAAAGACTAACCTACTAAAAAATTAAAAAAAAAATCATGACAGATAAGGTTTTGAATGATAGGGGTGACAATTTGACTCGTGAGGTCAAAATTATGAACACTAGGAACTTACATATTTAGACAATAATAAATAGATGTAGGGCATCCATATGAAGAATTATCATGTAAAGGATCAAATATTTAATGGGAAATTTGATAGATAATTTCATATCCATTTTTTTATTCACGTTATTAAACATATATTTAAATTAATGCATGATAATTTCCTCATAATCAGACAAGGTAGCTTCATTCCCCAAAGGTGATGGTCAAGATTTTTTCACATCAACCAAGAGTTACATTAGATGTTTTTGGTGTGTCGATGAAGTCATTATAATCTAAATAAAATAAATTTAAGATGGTATTATAGAAATATATTTCATGGGATCCCTTTCATCAAGGATAAAATGGGCTAGATTGGACTTTAATTGAGAAATAAAAATCTAAAAGTGATCTAGTCTGACTATACGGGAATCTAAACCTAATTTTATGTTAATATGTAATAACTTTGCATGACCAATAAAAAGGAAACGTGAAGAAGAAACTATATTGGGTTTTAATATGTATTTATATACATAAAATAATCTGTTAGGTTTGAAAATATAGTAGGATTAGAGGTAAAGTCTATTGGGTCTTCTAATGTAGTAGAAACATAAATAGTTATGAAAAACTATATCAAGCTAGTTGATATACTTGGAGTAAAAATTTAATATATCAAGTTTGATAATACAATTGTGGATATAAGAACTATATTAGGTTTCTCAATGTATTTTTAAAAATAGGGAATTGTATCAAGTTGGCCTATATAGTTGTATACATATGCTATTATATCTAGTTGGCCAAGGTAATTATAGACATACAAGAAGGTTTCAGGTTGAGCAAAATAATTTAATTTTATAAAGTTATAGAATTTAAGGTTTAATGAGATAAGAAAACATTTTATTTGAAGATAGATCTAGAAAATTCAAAAATTTGGAGGTGGTATGTGTGACCCAAGAGGATGATAATCAAAAAATTATATAACACATTTCATCTTGTTCATGTTAATGAATTTTTTTTCATAGTTGGAAGTGTTAGGATTACCTATGATTTATATAACATTAGTATATTGTTTTTAATAATTTTGAGGTTGACTGTTTGTTTGGTTTTTGAGAGTGATTGGGAAAGGGATTTATGTAAATATAAATGGGAGAAAAAGATTTATTGAGTGCATCACACTTGAATTTACTTGCATAAAAATTAGCAATTTTTTCATAGAATTAGTGACATTATATTATTATGGAATCATGGTCAAAGTTACAACAAAGAATAAACTTAAATGTGAGATTATTTATTTACTTGAAATTATCATGAGAATGACCCCAATTGTCATGATACCAAGAAATGTGTTGGCATCATACCAATGGGGATAAGGTTTGGAAATATCAATGTCTCTAGGTGAAATTTTAGGAAGGAATTTACTAGTCTCTTTGAGACTAAGAGGGTGATCAAAATCATGGTTTTGGTTATGTGATGCAGGAGAAGTAGGTTTGAAGAGACTTCTTGATATAGGTTGAGAGAGATTTTCTCTATCAGATATTCCTAGTATGATTACATGAATGGTCATCTTAGAGTCATAATTATTATAAAATAATCATTAATGGCATGATTATTTTTAGGTATTATAAGCATTTTCATTATTTATTTATGTTTGGAAGACTAGAATTATCTTAAGATATGGTCATGTATTTTATATTTGTATAAAGATCTATTTAATGACTTAGGAGTGAAAGATATAACAACATATTTCAATATGGTGTTCAACATAGTGTTAAAGTGGTCGAAGAGGTTGTGTTACATCATATTAAGCTCTATCTAATTGTACCATTATAAAGTATCACCAATTATGGTTTTAATTAATAGTTTGGTAGAAAGTAAGGTATTGGGTTTAATCCAATCATTATAAAGGTTTCTAAAGGCCTTCAAATGTATATTGAGATCAATAAATCCATTATAAGAGATAGCAAGAGTAATTCCACCAATGTAAATGTCAAAAATATAAGGCATTAAGGATTTTTTGAAGATGTTTGATGATGATTTTTCAAAGAGGAGATTGTGGAATGAGGTTAGGGGGGAATTTTGATTTAGAACTAAACATTCTAATGTCTATATTTCATTTTCATGATTTAGTTATGTAATTTCAATATTTGGGTGTTGTTTGAAGCTTGCATGTTAGTTATTTGGTTTATGACTTAAAATGTATACTTTTTTAAGATTATGTGATTTTTTTTTAAGTATAAGCTTAAGTATTATGTTTAGAAGCATTGGATGTGGCATTAATATTGGAATTCATATGAGTGATTTTGTTAGGGACACCAAATCTAAGACCCACCATCATAGTTACTAAAATAAACATGGTAGATGTATAAGGGAGAGGGGAAGACTAGAATATATTGTCCCTTAGCCCTATTGAAAAACTATGCATATGGGAACTAGGCATCTCCTAAAAGGTCACATCATGATATGATAAAAAATATGGTATCTTTTCCCCTATGCTCTAGATGCTCTTGGAGATATTTTTTCATTTTAATAGTATATACTCTAGGTCACATTCCTCTTCACCCTTAGATTGGTGTATTTTGAGCACTTTGCCTTTCACAAGGTTTTTAGTATTGTTGTATGGCTCATAATTTTTGGACCTAGTGGGGGCCATATAAAAATTATTACAAGGGTAGTCTTGAGAAATAAAAAATTTAAAAGTGTTGAGTTGATAATCCTTATGGGTATTAGTTAACTCCATAGCATTAGAATTATCATCGTAGATTCCTTGAAAAGCTTGGTTGGTTTTCTTGGTAGATTTATCAAAAAGGTGTTGCATCATGGTAAAAAATAAAGGCCTCCTAAAATATTTTTAAGACAAGGTGTCTATGGAAAATCTAAAAACTAGAGGGCTTAGAAATTGGGTTTGAGAAGAGATACTTGTCAAGCCAAAAACTCTAAACATAAAGATATGAAAATGTGAATGAAATACCATCCAACCATGGAATATGATTCAAGTTAGGTTAAACATATGTATGTATAGTCTAGGATGAACTATATAACACTAATATATATCTCTATAGACAAAGACATAAACACTATATAAAGATATAGCATGTATATAATTAAATATAGTGACATACAAAGGAAAACTATATATATATATATATATATATATATATATATATATATATATATATATATATATATATATATATATATATATATATATATATATATATATATATATATATATATATATATATATATAGATTTATAACTTATACCTTTGATATTGATTTTTTATTACCCTCTAATATATATATATATATATATATACATACATACATACATACATATATATATGTATGTATATATATATATATGTATATGTATATATATGTATATATATATATATATATATATATATATAGATACATATACATATATATACATATATAGATATATACATACATACACACACACACACACACACACACACACACACACACACACACACACACACACACACACACACACACACATATATATACATATACATATATATATATATATATACATATACATACATACATACATACATACATACATACATACATATATATATATATATATATATATATATATATATATATATATATATATATATATATATATATATTAGAGGGTAATAAAAAATCAATATCAAAGGTATAAGTTTATAAATTCTATTCCTACGATATGAGATATGGGATCTAACTAGGTCCCATGATAAAATCATTGATGTATATCAATGGTTGTAAAAAAAGGGGTATCAAAGATATAATAAGGAATCTAAATAAAAGGAAATAGAGAACAAGTGTAATTTAGATCTGATATGGTAAATCAACTAAACTCAACAAGATATAAATTCCATAAAGGGCTAGTTTTAATGTAGTCTAAAAAATTGCAACCTAGACTACGTCCTAAACTAGGGTTTTAATGGAAACCCTAAGGACCCTATAATACACCATCTTATTCAGCATAAAGGTATCCTAGGAATGAAAAAAATATTCATGCTAATATAACAATAAGAAAAAATATCTATCTATTAAGTAAATAAAATGAAATAGAATAGGGATAAATATAATTACCTTATATTGACTTATCAACACATCAGTCTCCCCTTTGACTCTAGTGGCACTTTTTAAGAGATGTTGTATGTGAAGATATCAAATGGAAATCATGAAAACCTAGATGTACTTATTTTGGTAATCCAATTTCTATGGGGAACCTCCTTAGTTCAACTCCTATTAATATTCAAAGTACTTGGGAAGACTTGACCTCCATAAGAATAAGACTTTATCATCTAACTCCTTCCTTTAACACTTAAAGGGAAAAAAATGAGTGCAAGTAGAGTGAGTGTTGTTTGGGTTTGTAATGATAATTTTGATCCCTATATATGGATATAAACCCATAAATCAAATGTTTTTCTAAGAGGATGGTATCAATCCATATCAATACAATACAATAATATTGGCTAAACAAATACTATATCTTTAATCACAATACGATATTTAATACACAAGCAAATTAAAAAAATGTATTAGATATGTTGATACAATACATGTATAATTAGGCTTAAAATAAACTATATCATCCAGGCTGAAGGGGTAGGAAATATAGGATGTTTGCATAATTGTACATAAGGAGATGAAATAAGTAGGAAAGAGAATCAGAGGAGGTGAGAATAATAGTAATAAAGTTATGATAGAATAGTATGTAAACATATCTTGAAAGTACCATAAACTAACCCAACCCATTTATTGATAAACTACTTACAATGTGCACTCAATGAGACTGATGTGTTAATGAGTCCTACAATAAGGATCATTAGTTAAAGATAGACAAACAAATTTTAGTGTATAAATAAGCTACCAATTTTTTTATATTTAATAAAATATTTTAACCCATTTTACATAAGTCCTTGGTGTTTCACCCTTTTTTTCAAAACTAATAGTACATAAAATTGAATTGTAATTCATATATTAATGCATGGCATTCATGCATACATCTAAATGTAAAATAATGAAACTAATTGCAATGATTTGACAAGTGGCATGTGAAAAATATAGTAAAACAAAGGGATGAGTACTTATATTTTATAATTTATTTTTTGAATATAAATATATTTTTTAATTGGAAATAATATAAAAGTAGACATGTGTTTCATCCATTTAGGAATTTTACTTTTGTGTGTGCATGATCAATATTGTCAGATCTAGGTCAGTTTCATTAGTTGATACCAGCTTGTGTTGTTTGGTATTAACCTATGAAAAAATGAGGGACTGTGACCATATGATCACCTTCACTTATCTGTATATGAATTTTATATGCAATCCCAAAATCTAATAATGCATATAAATCCATAAATTAGTCTCTTTTGCATTGAAACTATAGGTGTGCTTATGAAGGCTAGAGACCTAAATAAATAAAGTGTAATAATATAAGCTAACTAAAATATGAAACTCCTATTTTATTATTGACTATTATATATGTATACAATAATATGAGTAAAAAAATCAATCCACACGTAGTTCTCCCACCTAGTTTTATTTTATAGTTGTGCCCCTTCACTGTATATATGCAGATAATGGTTTAGATTTAATACTTGAAACTACTTATTTTGACTTGGATTGTGACTTATCCTAGTTTATGATTTTTAATTTGGATAAATATCATTTTTTTTTATCAATGTGCAATAATTTATATATGTGTGCGAGATAAGTGTCAATCCCATTTTGAATGTGACCATGATTTATTTATAGATAAGTCCAATTGGATAATTTATCATACCACATAAATACTAAACATATGTGCCAACCCTAAAGAAAGTTTTGATTTTAAAAATTAATTTTTGCTAAGATCTGGTTGATACTAACCAATTTAGGTTAGTATTGATTGATAATTCTGATCAAATCTATAAAAACTAACATGTGTATAGACAGACTCAATTGAAGGTCTAGAGATATTTTTGCAAGATATTAAGAAAATTTTAAATAGAAAATGAGTTTATTATATGTGTGTAATAGTATAATGGAGGGGTTAACTCATAAGGTAGCATGTAAGTGTGAGAGAATGGTGGATTAGGACTTTGTTTATTATCTCAAGTCATGTATGGTAAATGTGTGTCAAGATTATCATTACCATGTAAAAAATACTAGATTTTAATAACTAAAAATGCCCTAATTTTATTCTAGTAACAAAAATTATGGATTAAAAGGATAATATATAGTTGATTGTGTAAAATACACTTATGTTTTATGAAGCTCCAATTGTGCAAGTCACTCAATAGAAAATGGTGAAATCATGTATAGTCAATGCCCACAGATTCACAATTTTAAACTAAAACTAAAGTTTTGAAATTTTAAAGAGAAAATATAAGAATATACCTATATATTTGTGAAAACTGTGTTTCTCTTGAAAATTCATTGGAAATAATGCCTCATTATTAAATCATTGGATTAACTTATGAATCCTTGTTGAAGAACATCAAGAGTTAGGGTGATTATGCCCCAAATTTGTGTAACTATGCAAGTTCTTGGGTTAGGAATATAACATATCAAAACCCTCATGAATGTGGGGAGAATTACATAATATACCAACCCAAATAAATACATAGGTAAAATATAAAACCATGTGATGGGTTTTATAATATAGAAACTACATCAACCACCATATGGATTATAGATTCAATTGTATAGATTCAATCAATATATTCTAAATTTCACTTCATGTAAAAAAAAATGCATGATTGAAAGGGAATGAATAATTTACATTCCCATATCATGAATGAAGGATTTTTTCTATAGTTTTGATAAAGTTCACTAAAAGTTTCTCAATGTATAACAAAATTCATGATTGAAAGAGAATTAACAATGCTCATACCCCCATCATGACCATAGATATAATAAGTGTGGAATGAAATGACAACATTTTCCAATTTAATTATAAACTATGACACTATGTATATGTGTGAATTCGTATTATGTTCATTGAATATATTCCAATTTATATAATATGACATGTATCTAAATGTTAATTATAGCTAGCTACTTTATTTTTTCCCTGAGCTTACATATTGGGCATATCTAATTTTATTAGCTTGGGGTTTAAAGGCATTATAGATATTTATTGTGTTCCTCTTAGCACTATGTTGGTATCAATATTCTTGGGGTAGTTAAGAGGATCACTAAAATATTCATATGAGATGAGGATGGGATACAATAGAGTTGGACATTACATTTAAGAATGTGTAGGCCATACTAAGGCTATCGATTGATGGGATGCCTATGATACATGATTCACCTAAGCCCATTATGGAGTATTATTAAATGAAATAGTGGGTCACAGAGTCTAAATAGTAAAATCAACTCAAGATGATTATTATAGTTTTTAGTGTATACATCTCAAGAATTGGATATCCAGAGGGCCATTATTAATTTGATGACTAAGCAGGTGCTATGTAACAAGTCATATGGTGTTATGCAGTGCCTTTATATATTATATATTTGTCTTAATTTATATTGGAGTATTGCACTATGTATGATATAGGAGAATTCATATGGGTATAGATAATGCATTAACTATATGACAAGATAAGTAGGAGATAACATGTGAAATGTTTCATTACACTTTGTGAATGATAAATATATTAGTGTTTCTAATTGTATTGGCTAATGGGACTACCACATCAGATTGAGGACTACCTACCTTAAGTGAGGATATGGGCACATGATCATAGGATTAGATGGATCCTCATATCCAATCTTAGAGACCATGAAGAGAGATTAGATTGTATGGATGCCTTTCTAGGGTACCATGGGTGCATGGGGGACATGGCCATCACCAATATGAGCATAGGGGAGAGTAATGTTCACTAACCACTACACATGGTTATTATAACTACACTCATGTGCTCAAGTCCCTAGTTTGGTTAGCTGCACATAATAACACCAATATCTATCCCATTGCATTGGCTAAGGCACTCTAGCAAGATATAA
This sequence comes from Torreya grandis, assembly GCA_037957365.1. NCBI lineage: Eukaryota > Viridiplantae > Streptophyta > Pinopsida > Cupressales > Taxaceae > Torreya > Torreya grandis. The sequence continues at coordinate 1,310,153 of JARHVA010002155.1, forward strand.
TAACCCTTATGATGAAATAATATTATCTTGTCTAATTCATAATATTTGACACATTTTATGACATCTTAGTGTTTATGAGAATTCAAATTAATTTCCATCATTTTGTGAATATTTAAAAATTACATATGTGTGATGTTATGGGTATTTATATCAAATTTATAAACTAAGATTAATAAAAATAAATATAGACTAAAATAATAAAATTTTAAAAAATTATAAAATATGTGCATATGCTTTCTAGAAACATTATGGGTCCTATTTAGTAGGGGTTATACTAGGGTTAGTGGATTATGCAAGTGGTTAGAGTGTGTAAGTAAATCTGTAAGTAAATTATTTGAAAGTGTAAGAATCCAAAATATACATGTAAGGAATTAATTTGATGTGTAAGAAAATGAGTTTACTTATGAAATTAAATGCACAAGGCACATGTAAGAAAATTAAATAAATATATAAAGGACCTAGATGGGCATGAAAAAAAAATAGTCACTTTGTAAGAAGTGTGTAAGGGTGGGTTTACTTGTGCAAGTAAACCTATATGGCATGTAATAAAGTTGTAAGGAAAAACATGTGTGTGTAATAAAAAATGAATACTTTTGTAAGAAAGGTACTCCCTCCATTAATGAATTTTGGTGGAGAATTTTTGGGGCATTTTTATATTTAGTTTTTAACTCTTGGCTTGTTTGGGGGTTAAACATCCATTTTGGAGCTTGGTTTGTATAATTATTTTCAAGAGAGGAACTTGGAAAAATAATATTGTAGTACTTTCAAGAGTTAATTGGAGGCTCAAGATAGTTTCTTGTTCACAATCATGTATTTCCTTCCTTATTCACTAAGTTTGGTTAGTTTCTTTCCCTTATTTATAAAAATATTGTGTTGGAATAATATAAAGCATGTGTTTAGTATAGGTTTAGACTATACTAATTTTTTTGACTTATTAAAATGGACACACACACACATTCAACTTTTTTAATGTGGAATGTTGGATTAATATAAATCTAGTGATTGGAAACTCCTTGGTTAAGAAATAATGTTAATATGTTGTGTTAGCATATTAAGAAAAAATTTAGATAACTATATTTCTTATCCCTAAGATGTAGCATTAAAAATTAGAACATTTGATGGAATTATAATGAAATTGTTTGAATTACCTATTAGTTTTTTTAACATGTTATTAGTAATGGTTAAAATATTGTGAAAATTTAATTATTTGTAGCTTATAAGTGCATTAAAATGAAAAAAATCTAAACTAAAAATATTGGGTGTAGGTATAAATAAATGCTTTAAAAAAATAATCTACTCAAATGATATTTGGTTAAATGCCTCTAAAATTTCCATTTCCTCTTCATTGAGACACATTATTAATCTATGACAAAAATTTTAATATAATTTTGTAGTTTTTTATTGGTAAAAATATGTATAAAAATGTATAAGTTTATACATGCCAAAATATATGTTTACAAGTTATTTGACCTAAGTGAAAATATCACAAATATGCATATGGGATACAAATCCACACACACACACACACACACACACACACACACACACACACACACACACACACACACACACACACACACACACACACACACACACACACACACACACACACACACACACACACATACACACACACACACGATTGATTACTTTTATTTACATACTTATATATTGGAATAAAACATAAATGTATATATACACATATATAAATAAATCAAGTAATAAAATAATTATATATAAAAATGTAATAAATATAAAATAATACATTTATATATAATTTTTTTCTAGCTAAAGGACTCAATTGGTACCTACTATATAGAGGTACATCGAGCCTCAGTGAATTGTTGCCTCTATGGTAGGCTAGAGGTAACACTCCTAGTTATGCACTGTTAGTGTGATGAGACCTCACAGTCCTACAGACCTTGTTAGGCCACAAGTGGGACATAATTACCTCTCCCTCATTTCTTTGTATTTTAATTTATTTCTATTTTATATATAGAATGAATTCCATATGTGTGTGTGTGTGTGTGTGTGTGTGTGTGTGTGTGTGTGTGTGTGTGTGTGTGTGTGTGTGTGTGTGTGTGTGTGTGTGTGTGTGTGTGTGTGTGTGTGTATTCACACATATACACATATAAATGTGCCCTATTATTTTAAACTAAGGGATATTTATACATATTTGTGTAAAAAATGTGTATATCTATTTGAATGTAATTAGATAAATACATTGTGTATTTACCTTTCTCTTCTACCCTCCATTGAAGTTTTTCTCAATGAACCCTAACCCAAAAATATAAACTACAAAAGCAAAAATGAATAAGATAGAAGAAATAAAAGAGTATATGATAGAGTTACCATAGGGTTTCTAATCTAATCATTGTGGATTCTTATAGTACAATGACTGAGAATAATTATTGAGCTAAATTTTAAAAATTTACTTGTTAAATTATGTATAATGACCCTCTTAAATTTTTTAAATTTACTTTATTAATAAACTTCTTGTGTAGTTTATAAGCCCTAGTATAAAAACAAGAATTATTATAATTGACATACTCTATTTTATGAATAAACAATATATAGTGTTAATTATATTTTGGTTAATCAAGGATTTCACCTTGAGATGAAAGTCATCCTTTATGATTACTTACACTTGAATCTAGAAATCCAAAGGATCATTTTTCACATAATGAAATGGCTCAAGGAATTCTATAATAGCCATGGCATATAACTATCTTTAAAGTCATAACCTATAAAATGAATTAAGAAAGAACTAAGGACCATCTGGTATATTTTTACTGTAAAAAGAAATTAAAATTATAAACGTATTTTATTCCTATTTTTTTTTTGTAAATTAAATTAAATTTAAATCAGGTTTGAATGTAAACAAATCACTTTTGATGTAAACCCTTTTTATTAGGTCAACAAATAATAGTGTGTCCCAATTATTTACATAAAGAGATCACAGACACTTCTAATATCTCCTCAAAATAACTTGAGTTTGGGTGGATAATATTAATATAGAATATGTGTTTTAACTAATATATAAAAATATGCAATGCATTTACAATTTACCAATATTTTTCAAAAAATATTAAGTATTTTTATTTTTTATTTTTGAGTTAATTTTTAAAAATATTTCTTTTCTACCTAATGGGATATAATATTATGCTTTGACCCTATTACGAAAATGTTTTCACATCAAAGGTAAACTAAATGAAATGTGGGTGATTTGAGCTTTAAAAAAAGGAATTATTAGAGTTATAATACTACTCATTCATTAGCTCAAAAAACTAGGAAGTTATTCAAACAATTTCTCTAGTCATGATGCAATAAATAAGTTCAAGTTTTATTTTTAATCAGGCCAATGGAAGTGTTCAGAACCCCACTCACATAATAATTGAATAACAACACTAATTGACTCATATATTAGCTGAACACACATAATTACACACACAATTCATTTTGAGTAAGGAAAAACTCTGATGGTGGACCACTTCGAGGATGCTACCTCTCTTGAGAAAGGTTCAATACAATTTTTATTCTTAGATGCACTGCAATAACCTATGCCCCTTTATTTATACCGTTATAATCTACCCAACTCCTCTTTCTTATACATGTGGAATTAAACTACTATTCCTTACTATTCACTATTCTACTATTTATGCAATTATTCTACCCCTCCCTAGATACATTACATTTCATCCCCATTAAAAATATTTTTCCCTTGAAACATGATAATAAATAGTAGGAGGACTAAATTAAGGCTTGACTATACATATCTAAATAGGTTAAAGACCAGATAAAGGTATGTACATGTGTCCTTTTCTACCTCCACTTATTTTTCCTATGCTCATATATGAGCATGTACATCAACAAAGTGAACATGAGAACTATAAACAAAGGTTGAAGTAAAATTTGAAACATTGAAATCATATTCTTGAATATAGAATAAGTGTTCTCAAAATAGTCGACCTGGTGAACCAATCGAGGATACATGCCATCCCCCTTAACATTTTTCTTAACACATATTTTTATTGGAGTGGCTAACCTTAGCATAGAATTGTTGAGATCATTTAAGGGAAGAAGGAAAAAATTTGATACCATGTGGAGGGAGGATTTGGTGAAGATAAGACCAAATGAATTAGTCTCTACCAAGTGATCAATTTACCATGATCTGCAAGTGTCCTCTAAACTCAACCATGCAGTGATTTCGGTCTCAGATTCTTAAACTATAGGAAACAAATCCTCATACCATGTGTTGTAGTTACTCTCCCAATCCATCCATGCATTAATTTTATTATAATAATTTTTTAGTGTATATGAGTGAATCTCAAATATATCTAAATTAACATGCATATTTCTACTGAATTTATCCATAGCATTGCTTAATTGATGATTTACTCTAGATAAAAAAGAAAGCTCCATTTGTTTTTTACAATAATTAATAAAACTACAATATCTTTAAAAATACTAAATGAAATTAATAAATTAAAATTGTTCTAGAAAGATACCACCAAGGTGCACAAAACTCATAAATGGTTTGGCACTATTGTTGACCATTGGAGATCTATATGCAAACTCACAATTTTTTTATAAATAGAAATTAGTAAAACTACAATAACTTCTACAATACTTAATAAAATTAAAAAATTCAAACTATTATAGAAACCTGGAAATGAGACACATAAAAATAAAAAAATTGTTTTTCTCAATTCTCTACTATTTGAGAGTAGTTTGAATAAGAAAAGTTGGGTTTGTTGATTGAAAAAATATAAATATGCACTTTAAAATGGTAGATTTGGATGTAGATTCTAATTGTGACAAGAGAACAAGATATAGATATATATTTTAAAGACCTCAAAAATGCAATAGAGAACTTAGAATTGATCCATGAAGCTCTAAAATATGTCTACAACAATAACTTTAATACATAGAAATGGCCCTGGAAAGAGCTTTGACACCAATTGTTAAGAACCTTTATGCTCACATACAAAAAACTGTTGAAAATACTAAATATATAATATTTTAATTCTTTTAGGAAAGGAATCACTCCACAAATTGCTTTCTATGTCAAGGGGACTAATTTCTTATCAGAGTAATACTCTAGTTGAATTGATATTTACTTGGATGATCTATAGTAGACTATGCCCATTTATTTATACTATTTATAATCTACCTAACTCATTCTTATTCTTGTGGTACTAAACTACTATTCATTACTATTTATTCTACTACTGTTTATATTACTATTCTACCCTTCCCTAGGTATATTATAACATACTTGTCAAGTTGACTCAATTTTCAATCAATGTGCTCTTTGTCTTTTGTAGACTCATAAAATATAACTTCTCTTATGATAAGAAACTTCTTCTCTTTCTCATCATATAATTCTATTTCAGTTACTTTGGCCCAAACATACAGATTTACCCCTTTGAAATACAACATTGCACGAACCATATTAATCATAGTTTTGTTCATTCTTTCTACAACTCCATTTTGTTGCAGAGTGTAGGTAAATGTGAGATGGTGTTTGATCCTATTTTACTCAAGATAGGATTCAAAATTATTTGAAATGAATTCACCACCATTCTGTATCTTGAGTGTCTCGATGTGGGTTTGTAATTTATTTTTAATCATTTTCTAAAACTTCTAGAAAGCATTGAAGGCTTCTGATTTTTCCTTCAGAAACTATATGCATGTCATCTGACTATACTAATCAATGAACAACATGAATTACTTATGACCACCAATGGAGACGATTAAAATAGAACACAATTTCTAAGTGAACAAATTTTAAATTTTTGGTTATCTTTCCTTTGTGACTTCGAGAATTGTTCTTTTGTATGTTTATCCAATATGTAGGCTTCACACTTTTCATCTAATTTTGCAACCAATGTAAGCATCCCAACAACACCTTTTTTATGAAATACATGAATGTTTTTATCATAATTGTACCTAAATTGAGCATGACACAACATATTTGGAGACATTCTATCTTACATGAGATGAGAATAATTCCTTGAATTTGATGTTTCACCCCTGAGTTTGAGTAATTTTCCTTCAACATATCTAGTCAAGATGAGTGTATTGTCATTTTTTATCTTAATTATGACATCAAAATTATCCAACAACATGGAATGACCTTGTTTCCTTATGATCACTAAGGACTACAAATTTAATTTAAATTGAGGAATGTAGAGAGCATTCTCAATTTTGTAGACTAGAAGCCCTAGACACTTGAGTTGAATTGTACCTCTTACCTATGGTTGTAGCCTTGATCTATCTACAAGGTATACCGAGCTATAAATTTATTAATTATACTCTTCAAATAAGTATTTTTGGAAATTCATATGTTGAGTGGTACCGATATCAATAACCCAAACATCAAACCATGAACAACTGATCGAGACACTATTTGTTTCATCATTTGTATTAGAAAACACACATTCATTGGTGAATTGGGCTGAGTTTGACTATTTTGATTTTTATTTGATTTTTAATAATTCTTATTATGATATGCTTCAATTTTCTCCCATAGATTCCTACATTCATGAGTCTCATGGATTTATTTTTTGTCACACCATTCATAGTAGAGGTTTTATTTATCATCTTATTTTTATTTTGACCACCACAATTTTCATTTTTCTACCTTTTTCCTTGGATTTGTCCTTATTATTGCCTTAATTTTTAGGATACATGGCCTTGTTTGATGTTTTATAAGAATTTTATCTGACATAGCATACACTTTCACCTATTATGGATTAAATTTTTCTTCCAAAGGCCTTTTCTCTTTCTACCATATTTTCAACCAACTAGTTAAACGTGAGACTCTTCAACTGATTGTTGACTTGTAGAGACTTCAAATAGGTATAATATTTAGGAATAAGGGATTTTATTAACTTGGTCATGTAGATGTTGATTTTTACAGATGTTTATTCTAAATTATGTTTGATGGCACATATCTCTGAAGCCAATCTCATCACATCACCATATTTCAACTCTAGGTTGAAAACTTTAACTTAACTTGAATGAATTCTAAATCTAAGTAGGAATAATATAGATCATTTAGTTTTTGAAATTTTTCCTATGGTGTAATACACCCCTGTATATTGTGAAACACATCTTCATCTATTGATGCCCTCATCATAGCCAATGCCTTCTAGGTTTCTACTTCCATATATTTTACATTCCCTATTGGTTCAGTTGGTTATTTTTCCCCACCACAAATATAACCCCATTTATCATTTAATATGAGTGTTTTATCCACTTGATAATACAATTATATCTAGCTACCTTTGTCATTCAATATAGTGCCAATAATATATTTGATGGAATGCATGGTTTTTATTTGCATTTTTGGAGTTTTGAGTTTTGGATGTTTTGAGTTTTTATTTTACCCTAATTGGTTACTTATCACTCAAAAATGGTCCCATTTTCTATATATATAATGGTACTAAAAAGGATTCTCCCTATCATTAACATTAGCTTAAAAATAAAACCTCATACATCAATATACTCAGTTGTTCTTGATTTCCAAATTTATGTTTTTTGATAATGATGAATGGGTATAAGATTAGATCTCCTTATTTCTCCTTGAATTGATTGATTTAGTTATTTTTTGATCCAAATCTACTGAGAGTAGCTTGTTCAAGTCAATTTCAATGAAAAATTGCTCAAATTTTTTATGCCTTCAAATTTAAATGTTTTCAAATTTTGAAAAAGGACATTTAAATTTTGAAAATGGAAGTATGCTTTTTGAATAAAAAGACTTAAAATTATGTACCTCCTCTCTAATTTTTTGTCTGAGGTGAAATAATTTAAAATATTAGAAATATAAATAATATGGCCTCCTTAATGAAAAAAATATATTTCCTTGATTTTGGCATGCCATGCCATTTTTGACAAGGTCAAATTTATGAAATGTGGCATTAGCTAGAATATAATACAAATAACACTGTATAGACTACCAAAATACCTCCCAATCATGTGTTAATCATCCCAACAAAAAAAATACATCAAAATCAACTCTATGTAGTCAAGGAGGGAGAATGAAGAAAAATAATTATTTGACGCATCAAGAAAATAATGTCTCACCTCATCTTTGTGTGGTTGATAATAAGAGACCTCTCAAGAAATTAGTAATGCATAATTTTTAGAGTTAGAAATGATATAATTTGAGACATATTACTAATGTTAGGTCTAACACACATTTTACTAGATTGGAGGGTAAGAGAATGAATAATAAAAAATTATCAGAATATCGAGTCTTGTGTCAAAAACATCAATGTTGAATTTCATGTAGCCAGAATGCAATAGAAAATAACACCAAAGTCTAGCTTTTATCAGAAAGAATGTCTCACATGTATTTGGTAGCAAATAAGATATCCAAATCACCAAATCTAAGGTGTCAAAATTCTATTGAATGCCCTTCAATTTCAACTGGTATGCTTCACAAAAACTTTATCTCAGCTGAGAAGGAAAAATAGGTCGTACGGTTGAAATAGAGGAGAAAAATGAAAATGTTAAATTAACTTCAAATCTCTAATACTAATGACATGCCATAAATAATATTAAAGGAATGGTAATGAAATTATATTTCAAAATTTAATTGAAGAAAGGATCAAACATTACATTAAATAATCTAAGAAGGTTGTTCACTTCACATTCCCAATGTGACTCTTCTTATTCCTATAGGAATGGAGAGATTATTGAATAAGACAAAAGATAAACACTTAGGATTAATAAAAAATATATACAATATTGTTACAATGTAATCTCACCTTCTTTAGCTCACTCGATCATGATTATACTCCTATCCCTCCCATGCACCAACCAAAAATCCAATTTATAACTGATCATTAATTGGCAAGTCATTATTAAAAAACAAGATCGATATAATGAGCACCTTAAAAATCCTTCCATGTATCAAAGTGATTAATAATACTTATATCATCAACTTGGTCAATGCCACAATTAGTGAGGAAATCAATAACATAATTTACTTACCTATATCAGTGATTAAAATCCCATACAAGGAAATTTTCAAGGCACTCCTAAGTCTTCACAAGGATATTCTCCAATTTCAAGGGAGTAATGGTTTTCTTATTCAATTTAGAAATCATGATATGGGAATCACATTCAATATAGATTTTTTTCAATCCCACATTGTAATGCCATCTCCAACCCATTTACTAGAGCTTAAGCTTCAACTTCATTGTTAGTCCCATCCATAATGTTTTGAGAGGCAACCCTGATAAGAGTACCTCTACAATCCTTTAAAATAATCCAGCTCTAGAAGCATCCAGATTGCCTCTAGAGGCTCCACTAAAATTCATTTTAAACCACCCTGATGGAGGAGGACCCTAATTTTCATGATATTTTATTTTATCTTTACCTAGGTATACTATTGACCCCTTAATGGGTGTTGATAATATAATTTTTAATATTATTACAGTATAAAATTTTTGTATTTTTTTGAAACAAAAAAATGTAATAGTACCATTTGTATAGTGCATTGATTATTAAAAATTAATATTCTTTTAATTCTAATTATACATGAACATTTTTTAAAAATAACCTATTATTCTATCTACTGGTGACCAAAAATAAAAATGCCTAACATTATTCTATTCTAAATTTGTAAACTATGTATATTTGACACTTAAAAGTAGTTCTCACATTTATGAAAAGTAGTATGGCCATGGACATGCACACTAGCTATGTAAACCACTAAACAAAAAATAATTTGACAACATATATAAGACCACTCAAAGTGAACCACACTTTTATCTCTTGTATGCTTTGTAAAAAACTAACTGGCAGATGACTCACTAAGCCTTTACCAAATTGTAAGCCCCATCGTCCTCTAACACATGTCCCATTGAATAAACACTAGAAATAAGAGATTTTACACTACATAAAAATGCATAGATAAAGTGAAAAAAATAGAAAATGAATTATCTTGTACAAAGTAAGCCAATAATAACCTAAAGTTATTGCACTTTAACATGCAAAGTTTTTGAGCTAGAAGTTGCAAGATTTATCATTGCAATAATATATTTATTATTATAAAGTATCATGATTACAAATTTTTTAAATAAATGGAAAAAGGTTATATATATATATATATATATATATATATATATATATATATCTTATATTAGATTTCTAAGTTTTATAATATTTTACTTTGCATTTTTAAGTTAACTTGAGACGAGCTCCACTTAATAATCATTAGTTAATCACATTTTTCTTTTTATATTTTAGACAATAATTTTAAGGAATTTTCTATGGAGCATGTATAATTATATTAATATAAATGATTCTTATAATGCCTTTCAAGGTAAGACTTAAAAAATACATATTTTTTTATTGTATATATATATATATATATATATATATATATATATATATATATATATATATATATATATATATATATATATATATATCATAAAAAATATTTATTTTTTATGTCTTACCTTGAAAGGCATTATAAGATTCATTTATATTAATATAATAATCATAATTATGATAATATTAATATAATAATCATAATTATGATTATATTAATATAGTAATCATAATTATTATTATATTAATATAATAATTACAAAAGTGTTGACATTTTTAGAGTAGGGTAGTTATTCTCATATAATAATTAAATATTATTATTCATTTTGAATGCCAAGACACTAGATAACCATAAAAGTGTTGATCTATGGAAGTGGTTGGCCTTTATGGGTTGCACATTATTATTATTTAATTATTATTATACTTAAACTTCACACAACTCTTGTTTGGATATATTATTTTAATAATTAAAAAAATTAGCATACACTAATGGAATATATTTTTGTGTCCTACATGTCCATTCATACAAACTCCACACTCTCCATAGCTATAATTAACTTGCACAAATTTAAGGAAAAATTAAATCCTCCTCAAAATAATCAGATATTTTAACCTTCTTGCCACCTTTTACTTAGGTTTCAAATTTGATTTATCTTGAACCACTGAATCATATATGTCTGTACTCACATTTTAAATCCTAATTTGAAGAAACTCCCTAACTTTAAGTGATTAAGAGGCTACATTTATTGGTGATAACATAGTAACATTAATAACAAACCTAATATTGTATTTATTAAATATCCATGTATATAGTGTCAAGTGGTAGGAAAAAAAATCAAATTGAAGTGCATTAAATTTTTGTCAAAGTATATGGTGGTCTATGATATCCACCATCCAATCAAGCTAGCTAAATTAGAATTAAAGCTTAAGTAAAAAATCAATTTTATATGCGAGCTTCAATCTACCCAATCACGTGTTAACAAAAGCTATATGTTTGGAGTATATTACAATGTGAAAACATATATTTTTATGTTTTATAACATAATATGTATATTTTTCATCTAGTTAAACCATCCATACATGCATAAAAGAGGACAACATACAATAATTTATGCAAAAATTCTATGAAACAAACTATTCTTTAATGTTTTTACGTGAAGACTAATAAATTAAACATTTTTTTCTTTACTACTATATCAACATTGAACATGATATGAAAATAATGTAAATACGAGTCATAGATCCCAGGATATAAATCTAAATTGTTTATCTTCTAACTTTATATATTAATATTCGATCACAACTAGTCATAGATTTTGTAGCAAATATATAGAGGAAAGAAGTCAGTAAGGAATTGAATGTGAGCTTAAACTCACTGACAAGTATGTTAGATTTTCAAAAACATGGGCATAATGAATCCCATACATATTTATATTGAGATTACAATAATGACTTGGGCAAGGAACAATTTTCTAATAAATCAAATGATCATTTAAAATTCTTATTCTGTTGCCTATACATTGTACTTGTTGCAAATGAATTTTGTTTGTAATTATCTTTTTTTTTTTGGATTAACACCACCAGTTTGAGATTATCCTAAATTTATTATCATGTTTAAATAATTTAAACATACTGTAAAAATAAACTTCCCAATTATCAAAATAGCCATTATACCATAGAGGGCATCATAACATGCATTTGACCTTCAAAAGACATTCCAGATTAATGTAGTACAAAACACTAGCAATCCTCACATGTGAAGATTTCATACTACATACTCCTTTATTTTTAATGCTACTTGGAAGTCCATCATTTGTCTCACTAGAGGTAGTTAGGTTTCATTCATGACACTTCCATTATATTTGGCTATCCAAACAAATAATTATGGTCACACTTATTATCCCTCGAATTGTGAAAGAGTTGGATTTAAGGGGCTAAATAAATGGAAAATACAAGCTAACATTATGTTATTTCATTTTTCAAGGGTAAATATATCATTTTTAAAGGATATTCAATTATTTTAAGGAAATTATTATGGGAAATAACATACTATCATTGTTACACAACTATTAGTTAGAGTTTTACAACTATTTCTTGCGTGATAAAGAGATAAACTAATTAAACATTTTAGTTAATGTAATATTATTTATAATTTTATAATATTATAAATATTTAGGTTTTTGAGTATATATTAAAAAACTAATTTTATATTCATTTATGAATAAATATTATCAATATTAGGCAACATAACTATACAGGCTGATTAAAATAGTTAATCATGTAGTTTACTTAAGAGAGCTAGTACCTGCTACATACATATCCACATATTAAATTTAATTAACTCAATTATATTAAATTAAATATAAAATATATACCAATAATATTAGTTATGTTTAAATTCTTATGCTTATGAAAAGATATTTAACTATAAACAATTTTAAATACAAAGGCAAGAACTAGCCACTATGTAGACCTTGTTTAATGTGGGTTCATAGTTCCCATAAATTTAATATTATTTATTCTCATATTTGTTTATTATCACTAGATCATGAATAATATTATTAATTCAATATTTACTATAATATGTTTTCATTTGTTATGCCAAAAGAATACTACCAAACTGACACTATATTGGCTATCAAATCATTAATAGACATGCCACCCACCTAGGGTATAGTGGAATAGTCAAAGTGGGTGAAATTGCAAAGAGTTACCTAGATTAAAATCCACCTAGGGGTTAGGTTACCTAAAATGAGGAACAAATAAGTGGTATGTTGGTAAGGTTTAGGTATGAGGGATAGAACCCCCATTTATTTCTAGTTCAGGTATTGGCCCACAACTAATATGTACCAAATAAAATTGTTAACAAAACACACATAATAAAACTAATCATGCCACTAGAAGTGAATCAACTATCGGTTTTCCCATTACAAAGAAAATAAGTCTCTAATGATATGCCAAACCTAGATCCACATATAATATTATTCAAATCTCACACACATGTGAAGGCTCACAATGGAAAAGATAAGGTCATTACCAGGGAATTACATATCTAAATTGACTCATGGATAGAAGTGATAGATCCATTATACTTTACTTTAGTATTAGGAAAATCAATAGTAATATGCTTCTTGCAATGCCAGTTTATGGGATTTTCTATAAGTTAATAGATGTATCATATGGTTGACTTATGATCATTTATATATCTTGCCCAATCATTATTTGTAAAGTAGACAATTATTTTGTTCCCACTAAAATTTTAAAAAGAAATTAAGTTTTTTCCTATTGATCTTTACTCAATCTCATAGTTATTAGTACAATGAATATTAATTAGAATTCACTTTTAGCTTTCTAATGGATTTTATGGGGGTCTTGAGAGGAGCATGATACTAATTTCATAGTAAATGAAAGGTTAGAATGATTATGAGTCAAGTAAAAAATAATTCCCACCAATTACCTATGGAATGTACCATCAATTAAAGGAAAAAAAATCTTGGTAGAATGTTTGACTCCATATTGATGGATTTAGTGAGGATTTGTAGTCTTTCATATTGAATAGGTTGAGTATGCTTTAAAAATACTAGGCTTGATTAACAAAATTTCCTTATAATGTAAAATCTAAAGACCAAATAAAAATCACAACAAGCCCAATTCAATCATCTCAAAAGAATTCAAAATCTAAGGTTTTAAATAATGAGTATTCTTAGTGGAGCTTCTCATGATGATTAAGTCATTGACATGGAGGACCAAAATCAAGGAGTTTCATATCTAATTTCTTATGGTAGATTGTTTGGTCATTTTGTTGATGTCAACATACCCCCATTTATAAAAAATAGGGACCCTTGTGATTACTTTGAGCCTTAATACTAAAAGTGATATTTTTCACTTTATTAGAATTTGAATATCATCCATGCCTGATGAAATGGGCCCACTTGTTCATGGTATTGTTTTAACCTTTCCTAATGTTTCTAACAATTGATACTTGTGTCTTAAGTTTTAGGTTTCATGGAGTTTCTCATAGATCATGCTTGGAATTTATAGATTAGCCATATTTAAAATTTTACTAGTCTTGATTAAATGACTTATCATAGTTGGATTCATGTGATGAAACCCTCCTTTGGGAAACCCTAACTTAGATATTTGATTCAAATTTATTGTGGTGGGAACAAATTTGGTGAGAAAATTTTGGATCAACATTGAACTTAAGCCTAATTTTTATGCTAAGGCTTGGTCATGTTTTTTAACACAACCAAACCTTAGCCTAAAAACCATGCTTGGTCCCCTTTTATTTTCCCCCTTCCTTTCCTTATGTTTTTTAAAATGGTCTAATTTTTATGTTTGTAGGACCTTTTATTTTAGCATGGTACCCTTTGTCATATGCTTATCCTAAATTATTAACCCTAAGGCTCCATTCATATTTATCAACATGAATGAGACCTTGTATTAAAACATTATCTTGATTTCCTATATTAACCCATGTCCTAACTTAAACACCTCACTTCTTTGTAGATTTAATGACTCTCGCTTAATTTTGGAGATAGATTTGATGGAGTGTAGTTAGCCCAACAAACTTAATGCCTTTGATCCATCGAACCAATCTTGCACAATCCCTTAGATCATGATCAATGATTTGTGCTTCAACAAGACCAAAAATGAGATGGAGTGTGATCATCCTCAAGTTAAAGTGCCCCATTTTATCAAACATAGACTTAACCTAAGTTTTACCCTAAGCTCTCATCATATTTTTAATACAATGAAACCTTAGGATAAAACTTATCCTACGGATTTAATATTAGAAAGGAACCAATCAAGTGAAAGTGTCTAGATCATGATTGATGGTCTGTAGTTACATAGAATAGATCCAATAGAGCAAATGTGGCACTAAAAATTCAAAAGTTTAGGAGCCCTACAGATTTGCCACATGGCACTCTTGCATTTGAACTTGATAACAAAGGATCCTATGCATTAAAAAATAGGATCTAACCTAAGTTTTTATCCTAAGGTTCATTGTATTTTATGAAATACATCTCCATTCATGGATACCCTCATCAAGGCCAAATCCTTCATGTTTTTCTACTTCCATTTTTAATATAATGAAACCTTAAGCTAAAACCTTAGGTTACAACTATAATATTCAAAGGTACTTATTTCATTATACTTATAAACTTAGGATTTTTTATCTAAGTCTAATTTTTATGACATGGTCCCAAGTTGACTTGATCTTCTTTATGTTTTTAGGAACCAATGGCATGCATCTACCCAAATATTGATCAATGTTTTATGGTCAATTAGACTAGATGATCATATGAAACATATTAAATCCAAGATCTGTGGACCAAAGGGACTTCATGAGTTTAAATTTGACATTCTCACGACCATCATTTGATGTCTGTGAGGCCATCATTGATGTCTATGAGACCACCAACTTTAAGCCCATCAAACCCAATGATTCATGAACTTAAATTTGATGGTCTCATGACCATCATTTTATGCCCATGAGGCCATCATTGACATCCATGCAACTATCAAATTTAAGATCATCAAATGTATTACTTAGGCATATAAATATGCTTTGTAAACATGGATAAAGTCTACCACTCATATTTTAAATCAATGGAACCCCTCAAAATATATTCAAACACTTAAGATATTTGAACTTCAAATGATAAAATGATCTCACGATCTAAATACTAATAGACATATCTTTAATCTAAGTCTATTTTCTAAGGTTCCAATAACATTTATTTAAATAAAATAAACCTTAGGCTAGAGACTTATATTAAGTCTTATTTTAAGAGGCCCCTATGACATAAAACTTAGCTTAAAATGCTTTTAACCTAAGGTTTCATCATGTTTATTAATATAGTAAAACCCTAGGTAAAACCTAATAGACTAGACCACTTGTTATTTGGGCCCTTTTAGGTGCATTCTAAGACTTAGCTTAAATATTTTAACCTAAAATTTACATCGTGTTTATCAACATAAAATAAACCTTAGCCTAAAGTATTTAGCCTAGGCCCTTTTTATATGTGTTTTTGAAAACTTAGCATAAATATTTTAGCCCAAAGTATATGTCATGTTTATCAACGTGAAATAAACTTTAGCCTAAAGTATTTATCCTAAGTACCTTCCTATATCTCAATGCTAATTAAAGTTTATAATCTTTCCAAGATCAATGGCTCTCACTTTATCATGGACGATGATCAAACAAAGAAAAAATACCTAATAAATCTAAAACATTTGATCCATCAGACCAGTGGCATACACCTATTTGGATCATGATCAACGGTCTGTGCTTGCTTGTAAGAGGTGATTGGATGGAGTGAAACTATCAAATACTATTCAATGAAACCCTAAGGGCCTATAGGATTGACACGTGGTGAAAATGTGTTCACTACATAGAATATAGAACCCAAAAGGCCCATAAAGGCACCAAGTGGCATAACCACAAGGCCTGACATAAACAAATAATAACTCTTAGTCCTCATGATCATGATTAATGGTCTACATTGATCCATAAACAAGGATCCAATGGCATGAAGGAAAAGAGGATTTTCAAAAGATAATAGCTACTCCCTTAAGGCATTTATGAAAAATGCCACAAAATTTTCCAAATGGATGCCACACAAGTAAAAAATGATAAAATTAAAGATTTTGTGTGCTTGAAAAGGGAAATATATAGAATCATGGGTCTCAATCAAATTTGAGATATGAATGAGCCTAAGTCCAAATTTCCATCACCATTAAAGCTTTAGAAAATCCCCAGTATTCATAAAATCCCTAATTTGAACTCAGATTAATCACAATCAAACCAAGAATAGTTCAATTGCAATCTAAGCAAGAACAAGTTGACCTAGAGTTTACTTATTAGCTAATAATGAACAATTTTCAATTCTCACGGGCATGGTAGCTCGTAGATAGCAACAAAGGGAAGAAATTGAGTTGTATTTAATTTTAGACAATGAAGGGTTTTCAAGGATACAAACCTAGATACCACAACATTAAGTAATGGGAATAGGAATTGGTCCAAACTCTTCTAGACCAAGAGGAGATGCAATCACTTACAAGGGAATAAAAAAATAATGCAACCATCTTGCAAAGATACAATGGCCTAGTCTCTATCTAGATGACTAAGCTCCATTATGTTGTTTCCAAGCTTAAGGTATTACACTACATTAATGTCTTTACTCCTTTTTTCAAAGATTGTAAAGTTGAGAAAGATTGGATAGTCCATGAGCATAGATTTAACAAAATATCATATATTTCCCCCTTACTTTGGAATGCTACTATAATCTATGTAAGCCTCAAATAGACTAGCCCACCATTAGAGAGTGGATTGGGAAGCATAAATTAAATTCAATCCTCACCCCATGGCTGCTTACTAGAACCTAAATAATCTAGGACCCCATAATGAAAATCCCAATTATCCAATTTAGGGAGGGGATTAGGATAATTATGACCTTACTAAATAGGTTATTTGGAGCCTCCTCCACCACATATATTGACAAAGTTTGGGTGCCCTATGTTTACTTCATGGTGGAGAAGGGACTCACTCCCCCATTAGGTGAGATGATTAATATCCATTTGAAATCACAATTCATAGCCATCAAAAGGAAAAACAAAAACCGCGTCTACATGATGTTCTATTTTATTGATGCCCTCTTGGCCACCACCAAGATCCTAGATATTAAAAATTAATCACTTGATGGGAGACCTACTATATCCCATCATTATTCTAAGATTCACATATTCAAATACAAACATAATATGTAGTTCATTTATGATTGTGTTTATCCAACTCTAGTGGAAGTCATCACATGAATCCCCATGATCAAGTCAACCCAATGATTAATCAATATGTGGAGTTAATAGGGAATATTTGGTTCTACCTAGATTGCATGGTAATAAGGATAGAGGGGACTTTGACACAACCTACAGGTTACCCATCTATGTGCCCACCAAACTAGTAGAGCAAGAAGTTGTGTATTAGATTATTTATGGTATAAATGGATTTTGAAAGGAAAAAAGTAAAGGCCTCCTCCATCCCTTTCCTTTGACAATCAACAAAATTGTGTTGTAAAATTGGGAATAGGTGAATGTTATTGCTAGACATAATGACTCATTCACCCTACAAAAAGATGAATTGAGGTAATGGGACCCTAATGAGATGGTCACCAAACATATAAAGTCCAAATCCATAATCAAAGCTTATAAAAATTAGCTCAAGTTCCATGACCTACTATACATCAAGGCCTCTTGTTTCCCATAGGTATTAGCTAGGTTGAAGAGGCACAACATTAAGCTGGAGCCCAGGCTGGCTAGGGGAGATGACAAGCCACTGCATGAGATATGGAAAATGGGGACCCTAAAATATCACTTGTTTCCTAGACCATCCTCAAGATCCCCTCCATAATAGCCACAAGTTGGAATACAACAACCTCAAGCACAAGTCACACAAGGAATAGGAAAAGAGAAACTAAAAGAGAGACCTAGTGTATGGGGGATCATCTTTAACCCCACCTAAAAGACCAGAGTCTCCAATAGAGTTCTTAGATATGATTATATTGGAGTCTAATGAGATAGTAGAGGATTCCCTCAAGGTTCTTTCTAAAGCATATGGTTCATAAGAATAAGAATAAAATAAGGAACCCCAAGATCAGGTTGAGGAAGTAGAGTAGGATAGGGGAAAGGAGGTTATTTTGGACTTGGTTCTAGTTGCACCTCTACATAAAAGAAAAGCTGAGTTGGCATTAGTATCAATTGGGAAAAATAAGCCCAAGTTGACCTTCACCCACCTCATGAGTGAGGTCAACTTGTTTAGTGATGAATACCCCATTCATGGGCCAATTATAAGAATATGCAAAAGATTCCCACTTTATCCCATTCATGGGCCTTGACCTAAACAATCCACATTGATTTCCATGAAGAAGTCAAGCCATGGATATTGGATTTGATGAAGGAAGAGGAAGAAAAGAGAATAATTTCCACAAAAAGATCAAGTGGTACATAAATGGACACTTTAAAAGCCTCAAGTAGCACATAGGTGAAAACACATGAGCTTCCTAAAGCCAAAAATCATTAGTTAGTGTGAAATTCAATCCAAAAATAGTAGGATTAGAAAGGGCCACCACCAAAAAGAGCATGGTTGGAGGTGAAGAATTCACATTTTAGTAGGTTGAATAATTTTTTGGTTTAACTCCCATTGTAGGTCAGAGTCCTGGTGAGCATCTTATTCATGAAGAGGACATAGAAGGACTAACTAATGCTCATTCAACTCAGCTCAAAGTAGGTATCAGAGGAATGAAGTAGAAGATATAGAATGAGTAGAAAGAAGTGGAGAATCTAGAAACATAGGTTATCTTGTCAGTCTCAAAGGAAATAATAAAGATGTATAAGGCATATTTATATGACATGTTTGACTCTTTGAAGTCATTAAAGCTAAGGCAGAGTACATTGAGCCAACAAGGTGAACTAGCTAAAGGTTTATTAACCTAATGGTAGAAATCAAAGGGAAAAATAAGGGAGATTATCAACATACTAATTAAGGGTAGGATTTATGGCTTCAAAATGATTAGCCTAGGCCACTTGAATGAAATATTAGGGATATTTGTTGATAAAATCCAAAGTTTGAGTTCTTGGTCAAAGAGCTTAGAGAGAATCCTAGAAGATGATGAGGAACTAATAAGTAAAATTAAAAAACTTCTTGGCACCATGATAGTGAACCCCATAAAGTCTATCTCCCTAGGCATCATTGATGATGATGAGTACAAGCACAAAGCCACTTTGGTAATTCAAAAATGAATAAAAAGAGTGAAGCCAATAAGAAAGTGATAACACCCGAGTCATGGGCATAATCTTCACTACTAAAGAAAAGATTATTGAATCTAGGAGCATCAAGTAGGCCTTGGCAAGGAATGATAGGGATTCAAATGAATTGGATAATCAAGAAGATGATTATCTCTTAAAAAAAGTTACTGATTTGGAGATATTTAGTAAACAACATTAGAGGGCCATGGAGATTCTTCAAGAGCAGAAAGGGAGTACTTCAACCTAGGGCCTACTAGATAATTGATGATATTCCATTTTATGTAAAACCATTGTAATATTTGAATATAGAATATTATT
Source organism: Torreya grandis (assembly GCA_037957365.1). Lineage (NCBI taxonomy): Eukaryota > Viridiplantae > Streptophyta > Pinopsida > Cupressales > Taxaceae > Torreya > Torreya grandis. Next base: position 1,330,628 of record JARHVA010002155.1, read on the forward strand.
TTGTAAAGTCATATGATAGTTTGTTAGCATGTTTGCCTATAGGTCAGTCCATTTTGGAAAGAGGAATGCATTATATAACAATGAAGAAAGATAATTTTCCTTTTCTTTGTACATGCTTAATCTTATGATTGACCGATATACTGTTTGAGTCTTCTAAGGTATACTAGAAAGTTTGTCTCAATTTGTTTTTCTCAATTATTACATGGTTTCTCTCTCAATTGCTTGTTCTAAGCCTTGAATTATGAATGTGCATCTTTAAAATAGGGTTGCTAATTTCTACTAATGTTAGATTAGTTGAATGTTGTTAAACTTTGTTTCATTTTATTTTCTCTACGTTAGGATGTGCAAATGTTATTTGAATGCATCATTAAACCTTTAAGGCAAAGTTAGTTCATACTTGTAGTGTTTCATGTTTTCCTTAGATATTTGCTTGGTATATAGTGTGATTTGAGCTTTTATTACTTTAAATTATATATTGGTTAAATCTATGTTCAGTTGAAATTAAAACCTTATCATGGTGTTTAAGGTAAAGATTAGCAATCACATACTTTATTTTTGCCCTACCCTTTCTTTTGCCTCTTTTTTGACTAAATCATTCTAGTTTAGATCTCATTGTAAATTTTCACTTAGTTTAGTCTCTAGTGTAGAAATTTGATCATAATTCACTAAGATAAGCATATGTTCCTCAAATTTGCAAATATTAAGGACCATAGTGTCTCCCAACCACCAATAAATATAAATGTGGAATAATTTAATTTGCTCTGCCTCTATTTCACCATAGGTAACTAGATTACCAAAACTTTCTACTCATGCTATGAATTCTCAAAATTATAAAATGGGAAGTGTTATTTAAACACTAAGAGAACCTATGATACACATAGAGGCATCAATAGGATGAGCTCTGCTGACATTAGAAGGAGGGCCTGGTGAATTTGTTGAATCTTTGCTAGTCTCAATATGTTTTAACCAAAGGTTAGTGTTATCTTGTATTTGCATATTTCTTTGATCAAAAGCATAAATATCAATAATTTTTTTGTGGTATTTGACTCATATTTGTGCTTCCTTTAGACAAATATCCAATATTTTAAAGGTTAGATGCTTAATTCTGGTAAACATAACTTAAGATTTGAAGATCCATAGTATTTGAGATTAGAATAGCTTGTTTTGATCAAAGATTGGTGGATATTTTGTCTATATAAGTTTATTTGAGCTTAGGATTGTAAATATAGACCATATTTATGTAATAAGAACCATCTTTTATCTATTTTAGTTAAAATTTGATGCCCTTTATTGTTTTATACATGTATCTTTGAAAAATTAGCTTAATAGGTAAATCTAAGTCCTATTCTTTGTAAAGTTTGGTTTGATGAATCATATCTCAAAAAAGATATAAAGTTATCTAGATGGAACTACCAAGAATTTGGACAAGATCACATTCAAAAAAAAGAGAACCTCTATTAGAACTAGACATCCATAGGAGAGCTAGGTGAGACAAAGGTAGATGCAGGTGTTTAAAGTCTTTGCCAACTTTACCACTCTAAGGTACTCTTGAATTCAACCTTAATCAAGGTATGGATTGGTTAGGAAGCTCTCATATCAATGTACAAGGTGAAATTCATGACCTCCCTCACAATCATAAAAATTATTTACTAGTTTTTAGTCCTAGTGGTATGGTAACAATAGAAGAACATTTTAAATCATTCAAGGTTGCATTAAGATTGTTAAATGTAATTCATGAGGATGTATTATATAGTTTTTTCCCTTTTACATTTAAGGTAATGGAGTGTTTGAGTCAATGAATAAAAACTTGATGAAAGCCATTAATAATTTTGTTGTAGACAAACCCAAAACATGGCATAAGCTTCTTAAGTATGCCCTTTGGATAGATAGAAAAAGAGTCAATCAAGCTCTTAAAGCATCTCCCTTCTTACTAGTGTATGGTCAAGAACCTAAACTTCCCATCACACTCAAGCTGCCAACTTACAAGTTCATGCAAGATTATGTGGAGGAAGATCAAGAATTTTCAAACTCAAGACTATTGGACATTATTCGGATGGAAGATACATGAGAAAAGGCTTTTTTAAAATTTAGCAGACCCCAAACTATAGTAAATAGGTGGTTTGACAAGAGATCAAAGATTAAGGTGTTCAAACAAGGAGACTTGGTTCTTCTTTGGGATAAAGCATTTAAGCCTAAAGAAAAACATGACAAGTTCACACCTCTATGGATTGGCCCCTATCATATTTCATATACCCTTGGAGATAACATCTTCACACTCAAAGACATACAAGGAGAAGAGTTCACAATGCCCACCAATAGGCAATATCTCGAGAATTATTTATCTACCACTCCTCTTGGGGTTTTCATGGAGTAAATATGTAATATAATTAGAGCTAGTGTAGGTAGGATAGTTAGTTTCCTTTAGCTCTTTATTCCTATCCCTTGGTTATACATAAATATTTATATATTTGTTTACTTCCCTTTTCTTTCTTGATTTGATGCTTTCTAGTAGTGTGAGTATTTATCATTGCTTTGTTCCTTGCTTCCAATACATCCTTTTGGATAACCTTTGACTCAAAATTCCTTAGTTTTCTTGAAACTCCAAAAGTTTAGAAATTTTGGTATGAACCTCATACATATGTTGACCATGAATTTGAGATATGTCTTGATGTTATTGATTTAAAATAAAATAGTAAGGAACCATGAATAGGTTAACAATTCCATAATACCTTAAACATTGTCTTGACCTAACCCTAGTTTTAAGAAGAATTGTACATGTAGAATAAAAGCTCAATCCATTAAGGTACAATCATGTTTGCACTTAACAAGCATCCTTGCCTAGGATAAAGGTTGAAACCTCAGGTGATTATCTAAGGATTAAACACTTGACCAAATCCTTAAAAATGGCTACCCTAGTTCCCAACCTTTGTTGAAAGCCTATAAGACCCAAAATACAAAAAAATAAGAAATTATTGCAAAATCAAAAGCTTTTCAAGAAAAGGTGATTTTGGTAATCTCCACCAGGGCTATGGACACCTATCTAGAAGTGGATAAAGGCTATGAATGGAGCTAAAGGTAAATCTATTAGGGATATGGATTCTTGGATGGTAGTAGAGTAATGTCCAATCCTTCCCTGAACTAGAACCATGGTTCTTAATGAATATCTAAATATGCTCCAAGTCAATGTTAATGATTAAAGGTATGAAACTTGGAAGTTGTCCCCTAAATCCAATGGCAAATAGTAATTTGAATAAAATCACACACATAACATGGATTTGTATTAATATTTTATCCTAATTCTACACATGCAAGGTTTGTTTCAACCATGAACTGATCTTGATAATGGAATTATTCAAGTAGAATGAATGACCTAGTTATTTGTCTAAACTAGAGTCTTTGAGTTCTAACATATTGTTGTGTTTCCCCTGAAAGTTACCATTTATTATGGTCAACATACCCCCATTTTTTAAAAATAGGGACCCTTGTGATTACTTTGAGCCTTAACTTTGACCCATTTTTTACTTTATTAAAATTTGAGGATCATCCATCCCTGATGAAATGGGTCCACTTGTTCATGGTCTTGTTTTAACCTTGCCTAATGTTGCTAACAATTGATCCTCATGTCTTAAGTTACAGGTTTCATGGATTTTCTCATGGATCATTCTTGGAATTTATATATTATCCATATTTAGACTTTTACTAGTCTTGATTTTATGACATCTCATAGTTGGATTCATGTGATGAAATCCTTCTTCGACAAACCTTAGCTTAGACCTTTGATTTGAATTAAATTGTGGTGGGAACAGATTTGGTGGGAACATTTTAGATCGACCTTGGAATTAAGCCTAATTTTTATGCTAAGGCTTGGTCATGTTTTTCAACACAACCAAACCTTATCCTAATAACCATGCTTGGTCCCAATTTATTTTACACTTCCTTTACTTATGTTTTTTAATATGGTCTAATGTTTATGTTTGTAAGACCTTTTATTTTAACATGGTACCCTTTGTCATATGCTTAGCCTAAAGTCTTAAACCTAAGGCCCCATACATATTTATCAACATGAATGAGACCTTGTCTTAAAATACTAGCTTGATTTCCTATATTAACTTGCATCCTAACTTAAGCACCTCACTTATTTACAGATCCAACATCTCTCGCTTCATCATGGAGATAGATCTGATGGAGTGTACTTGGACCAAAAAAGTTAACACCTTTAATCCATCATACCAATCCCATATAAACCCTTGAACCATGATCAATAGTTTGTACTTCAGTGGGATCAAAGATCAAATAGAGCATGATCATCCTCAAGTTAAACTGCCCCCTTTTATCAAACATAGAAATAGCCTAAGTTTTACCCTAAGGTCTCACTATATTTTCAATACAATAAAACCTTAGGATAAAATTTATGCTATGGATTTAATAATTAAAAGGAGCCAATCAAGTGTAAGTGTATAGATCATGATCGATGGTCTACAGTTACTCACACAAAATAGATCCAATAGAGTGAATGTGGCACTAAAAATTCAAAATCTTAGGAGCCCCATGGAGATACTACATGGCACTCCTACATTTGAGATTGATAACAAAGGATCCCATTAATTAAAAAATAGGACCTAACCTAAGTTTTTATCCTAAGGTTCATTATATTTTTAATACAATGAAACCTTAAGCTAAAAATTTAGGTTACGACTATAATATTCAAAGGGACTTATTTAATTATGCTTATAAACTTAGGTTTTTTTGGATTAGTCTAATTTTTAGGACATATTCCTAAGTTGAATTGATCTCCTTTATGTTTTTAGGAATTAATGGCATGCATCTGCCTAGATCTTGATCGATGGTTTATGGTTAATCAGACTAAATGATCTGATAAAGTGTATTAAATCCAAGCTCTATGGACCAAATGAACTTCATGAGTTTAAATTTGATTTTCTCATGATCATAATTTGAAAATTTTAAGGCCATAATTGACATTCATAAGACCATAAAATTTAAGCCCATCAAACCCAATGATTCATGAAATTAAATTTGACATTCTCATGACTATCATTTGATGCCTATGAGGTCATCATTGACGTCTATGAGACAGTCAAATTTAAGCTCATCAAATGTATTATTTAGGCATATGAATATGATTTGTAAACATGGCTAAAGTCTATCGATCATATTACAAATCAATGAAACCCCTTGAAAGATATTCAAACACTTAGGATATTTTAACTTCAAATGATAAAATGATCTCGTGATCTAAATACTTATAGACATATCTTTAATCTAAGTCTATTTCTTAAGGTTCTAATTGGATTTATTTAAATAAAATAAACCTTAGGATAGATACTTATATTAAGTCTTATTTTAAGAGGCCCATGTGACATAAAAATTAGCTTACATTGATTTTAACCTAAGGTTTCATCATGTTTATTAATACAATAAAACCCTAGGCTAAAACCTAGTAGATTAGACCACTTATTATTTGGGCCCCTTTATGTACATTCTAAGACTTAGCTTAAATATGTTAACCTAAATTTTACATCATGTTTATCAACATAAAATAAACCTTAGCCTAAATTATTTAGCCTATGTCTCTTTTATATGTGTTTTTAAAAACTTAGCATAAACATTTTAGCCCAAATTATACATTACATTTATCAATGTGAAATAAACTTTAACCTAAAGTATTTAGCCTAAGTCCCTTACTATGTCTCAATGCTAATTAAAGTTCACACTCTTTGCAGGATCAAAGGCTCTCACTTTATTGTGAAGGATGATTAGATAGAGTGAAAAGACCCGATGAATATAAAACATTTGATCCATTAGACCAATGGCATACACCAATTTGGATCTTGATCAATGGTCCATGCTTGTTCAAGAGAGGTGATTAGATGGAGTGTAACTATCAAAGATAATTCAAAAAAATTCTAAATCCCCATGGGATCAACACATGGTGAGCATGCATTCACTACATAGAATATAGAGTCCAAAAGGCCCATGAAGGCACCAAGTGGCACAAATGTAGGGCCCAACATAAAGTAGCCAATGAATCTCAAGCCTCGTGATCATGATCAATGGTCCATGTTGATCCATAAATAAGGATCTGATAGTGTGAAGGAAAAGAGTATTTTCCAAAGACAATGGCTAGTCCCTTAAGACATTTATGAAAAATGCCATGAAAGTTGCCACATGGATGCCATACAAGCATAAACTGAAAAATTAAAGATTTTTTGTGCTTGAAAAGGCAAAGGTATAAAATCATGGGTCTCAATAAAATCTGAGACATGAATGATCCTAAGTCTAAATTTTCATCACCATGAAAGCTTCAGAAAAGACTCTAAACAACCCAACCTCTCTAAACTCTACATCCATAAAAGCCCAAATTTGAACTCAAATTAATCACAATCAAACTAAGAAGATTTAAATTATAACTTGAGCAAGAACAAGTTGACCTAGAGATTACTTATAATCCATTGATGAATAATTTTCAAGTCTCATAGCCATGGCAGCTTGTAGATAGCAACATAAGGATGAAAATGAGTTGTATTTAACTTCATATAATGAAAGAAGGTTTTTCAAGGATACAAAACTAGATACTACAATATTAAACAATGGGAATAAGAAATGGTTTGAACTCTTCTATACCATAGAGGAGATGCAAGCTATTACAATGGAAGAAAAAATTAATTCAACCATCTTGTAGAGATACAATAATCTAGTCTCTGTCTAAATGACTAGCCTCCACTATGCTACCACCAAGCTTGAGGTATTACACTGCATTGATGTCCTTGCTCCTATTTTTAAAGATTTTAAAATTGAGCAAGATTGGATAGTCCATGAGTGTAGCTTTAATAAAATATCATATATTCCCCCCCTTGATTTTGAACACTATTATAAGCTATGTAATCCCCAAATAGACTTTACCACTATTAAAGAGTAGACTAGGAAGCATAACTTAAACATAATCCTTGCCCCATGATTACTCACTAGAACCCAAGTAATCAAAGACCCCATAGGGAAAATATAAATTGTCTAATTTAAGGAGGGGATTGGGATAATTGTGACCTTACTAAATAGGTTATCTAGAGCCCCCTCCACCACACGTATTGATAAAATTTGGGTGCCCTATGTTTACTTCATGGTGGAGAAGGGACTGACTCCCCCAGTAGGTGAGATGATTAACATCTGTTTGAAATCAAAATTCATAGCCATCAAAAATATAACTAGCAACCACTTCTACATGATGTCCTATCTTCTTGATGCCCTCTTAGCCACTACCATGATCCTATTTATTAAGAATTGGTCACTTGATGGGAGACCTACTATCTTCCATTATTATTATAAGCTTAAAATATTCAAATAAAGACATAACATGTAATCCATTTATGATTATATTTATCTGACCCTAGTGGGAGCTATCACAAAAAACCCCATGAGTAGGTTCAGCCCCCTGATTAATAATAATGTGGAGTTAATAGGGGATATATAGTTATACCTAGATTGCATGGTAATAAGGATAGAGGGGACTTTGACATAGCCCTACATGTTACCCATTTATGTTCCCACCAAAATCACAAATCAAGAAGTTGTGTATCAACTTCTTCATGGTATAGATGGATTTTACAAGGAGAAAAGGAAAAGGCCTCTTCAATCCCTTTCCTTTGATAATCAACAAAAAAATGTTGAAAATTTGGAATAGATGAATGCTATTACCAAACATAGGGACTCATTAACACTAAATAAAGATGAATTAAGGCAATGGGACCCTAATGAGAGGGTCACCAAACATCTAAACTCCAAATCCATAAGCAAAATGTATAAACATCAACTTGAGGTCCATAACCCAATATACATCAAGGCCTCTAGTTTTCCATAGGTATTATCCAAGTTGAAGAGGCATAACATTAATCTCTATCCTAGGTTAGCTATGGGAGATGACAAGTCACCAAGTGAGATATGGTAAATAGGGCCCCTATAATATCACTTGCTACCTAGACCATACTCAATACCCCCTCCCAAATATCCACAAGTCACATAAGGAACTAGAAAATAGAAACTAAAAGAGAGACCCGATGAAGGAGGATCATATTCATCTCCACATAAAAGACCATAGTCTCTAATATATTTCTATATATGATTACATTAGAACCTAGTGACATAGTAAAAGATGCCATTAAGGTGCTTGCTAAAGCATATGGGTCAAAATAAGAAGAAGAACAAACTGAGGAACCCCAAGATCAAGTTGAGGAAGTAAAGTAGGATAGGGGAAAGGAGGTTACTTTAGACTTTGTTCCTATTTCACCTCTACATAAAAGGAAATATGAGTTAGCATTATTCCCAGTTGGGTAAAAGAAACCTAAGCTAACCTTCACCCACCCCATGAGTGAGGTCAACTTGTTTAGTGATGCATTCCCCATTCATGGGCCAATTATCCCTAAATGTTTTATTTATGGGAAGATTCAAAATATTACCACTTTATCCCATTCATGGGCCTTGACCCAAACAATCCACATTGATGTACATGAAGAAGTCAAGCCATAGATATTGGCTTTGATAAAGGAAGAGGAAGAAATAAAAATAATTACCACAAAATGATCAAGTGGTACATAAATGGACACTCTAAGAGCCTCAAGAATCACATAGGTGGAGACTCATGAGCCTCATAAATCTATTTAATCATTGATTAGTGTGCATTTCAATCTAAAAATAATAAGATTGGAAAGGATCACCACCAAAAATACCATGGTTGGAGGTGAAGAATTCACATTTTATAGGGTTGAACCATTTTTTGGTTTAAATCCCATTAGAGGTTAGAGGCTTGGTGATCATCCTATTCATAAGGAAGACATAGAAGGACTAATTGATGCACATTCAACTTAGCTCAAAGTAGGTATCAGAAGCATGAAGTAAAAGATACAAAACTTGGAGAAAGAAATGCAGAATATGGAAATACAAAATGTATTGTCAATACAAAAGTCAATAATAAAGATGTTTAAGGCATATTTATATGACATTTTTGACTCTTTGAATTTAATGAAGCTAAGGCAAAGTGCATTGACCCAACAAGGTAAACTATCCAAAGTTTTATTAACCTAATGGTAGAACTTAGAGGATAAAATAATGTATATTATTAACATACTAATTTAGGGAAGGATTCATGGCTTCAAAACCATTAGCCTAGCCCACTTAAACCCAATATTTGGGATAGTTGTTGATAAAATCCAAAGTTTAAGTTCTTGGTCAAAGAGCTTAGAGAGACTATTGGTAGATGATGAGGAACTAATAATCAGAATTGAATAAATTTTTGGCACCATGTTGGTGAACCCCATAAAGTCTAGTTCTATATGCATCATTGATGATGATGACTAAAATCATAGAGCCATTTTGGTAATGTAAAAAGTGAGGAACAAGAGTCAAAGACAATCTAGAATTGATAACAATTGAGTTATGGGCATGATCTTCATTACTAAAGAAAATATTGTTGAAGCCAAGAGCATTAAGGAGGCCTTGGCAAGGAATGATAGGGTTTTAAATTACTTGGATGACTGAGAAGATGATTGTCTCTTGAAACCAGTTATTGATTTGGAGCTAGTTAGTGAACAACATCAGAAGGCCATGGAGATTTTTCAATAGAAGCAAGGGATCCCTTCATCACAAGGCCCACCAAATAATTGATGATACTCCATTCTATGTAAAAGCATTATAATATTTTAATATGGAATAATATTTTGTAAAAGCATATGCTAGTTTTTTTTATCATATTTGCCTATAGGCTAGTCCCTTTTAGAAAGAGGAATGTATTCTAGAACTATGAAGAAGGACAACTATCCTTATCTTTGTACATGTGTAATCTTATGAATGATTGATATACTACCTGAATCTCTTATAAAAGGTAGTATTACCATTTTGTAAAGAGAGAGAGAGAGTTTTGAGCTAAAACTTGTACACTTTTGGAGTAAATAATATAACTAAGGAATACTAGAAAGTTTGTCCCTATTTGTGTGTATCAATTGTTACATGGTTTCTCTCTCAATTGCTTGTTCTAAGCCTTGAATTTGAATGGTTTTCTATGAATTTTGAATGTGCATATTTGATATAGGGTTTTTAATTTATGATGATGCTAGATTAGTTAAATGTTCTTAAACTTTGTTTCATTTTATTTGCTTTGCATTAAGATGTGCAAATGGTATTTGAATGCAACAATAAACCTTTAAGGTAAAGTTAGTTCATACTTTTATTATTTCAAGTTTTCATTAGATATTTGCCTCATATATAGTGTGATTTGAGCTTTTGTTACTTTAAATTGTATATTGGTTAAATGTATGTTTAGTTTAAATTAAAACCTTGTCATGGTGTTTAAGGCAAAGATCAACAATCACATACTTTCTTTCTGCCCTACCCTTCCTTTTGCTTCTTTTTTGACTAAATCACTCTAATTTATATATAACTATAAATTTTCACTAGTTTATTCTCTAGTGTATAACTTTGATCATAATTCACTAAGATAAACATAGTTGCTTCAAATTTTCAAAGATTAAGTACCATAATCACTCCCAATTGCCAATCAATATAAATTTTTGGAACAGTTTAATTTACTCTACCTCTATTTCACCATAGGTAACTAGATTACCAAAACCTACTACTCATATTATGAATTATTATAATTATGAAATTAGAAGTGTTATTTAAACACTAAGAGCACCTGTGATACACATAGAGGCATCAACACTTACAAACTCTATGTAAATCCATAGTTTATTAAGAAGGTTTTTATATATTCATACCAATATTGAAAACATTATTTCAAACTATGTAATGAATTCTTCAATATAAATATATAAATCCATAGTTCTCATTACTTATGGCCCTAAGAGGTTGGGGCATGTATATTTATTCTTACATGTTTCCATGTAAGAAAGTGCTATTGAATTCCATATGATGGAATAGCCATCCCTCCATTGTAGCCAAGGAAAGCACTAGCCTCTTAAAATTAAAATTTTCAATTGGAAAAAGGGTTTTAAGGGAGTCAATAACTTCAAATTCTAAAAAACCTTTTGATACAAGTCAGGTTTTTTATGTGTCAATGGACCCATATATTGCATACTTAGTGTGGTATACCCACTTCCACCTCACTAGTTTTATTCATTTTGGATGTGAAACCAAATTCCAAATTTCAATCTTCTTCAAAGAAATACATTATTTGGCCATAGCTACTTGTAATTAAAATTTTTTAGAAGCTTTTTAATAAATTTATGGATCATGTATTTCTCCCAAGTAGGCCAAATGTGCAACACCATATAGATGTTTTGATTTCATTAGGCTTGGATATCTTGGATCCTTTGCCAATGCAAAAACATCATTAAGAACTTTACAACCTTATTTTAGTAGAGGATGTTTTGGTTTTGTAGGTCCATTACAAAATTATTATTTCAATAGTGGTTAAGGTGTTGGTTATCCCTACTATGGATCATAATTTTAATTGTAGTATTTCTTAGAATGGGAGTCACCTAAATTGTCTCATTCTTCATAATAGACCTCATAAATTGTGTCAAACTTAGGTGAAGGTAATTTAGGAGGAGTAGTAGGAGATTTTATCTTGAAAACCTATTATTATTCATCAAATAACACATCCATATACTAAATCACTTTAGTGGTTCTCAGAACTAGAAAATGATATGCCTTCACTTCTTCATAGTAGTTGACAAAGATACAAGGATGACCCTTCCTTTTCATTGTTGGGTCAAAGTTATTGGTGTGTCTTAAATTTTATCATAAATATATAACATGAAATTCCATTATCCCTTAAAAATATTTTTATATTGGACCATTGATATTAATCAAACATATGTGTTTTATCTTATATATACAAATATGTAGCGCATACAATTTTTTTAAATTAAAAATAATAATGTTAAGCATTTTTAAGATTTATTTGGTAATTATTTTTTAATTTTTTTGTATGATTAGTGGGATAAAATATTAGTCTTAAACCCTATTTTTCACTTTTAATTTATAATATGCACCTATGCATTACATCCAAAAACTTGGACTTCAAAAACATCTTTCTAACACTAGGCAATTTTTATTCGGGAGCCATAATTAGCACTCCATGGTGAGGAGTGTGATTTTGGATGTAATTTTACACACTAAATTATATCTTCCAAATAATACGGAGTCAATTATTTGGAATGTACCATAAAATTGGTCATTTCCTTTAGTGTGCATTTTTGTGCTCAGATACACCATTTTTGTTGAGTGTAAGGTATAATATGCTAAAGTTGAATGTATTCCTATTCATATAAGTTAATCATTTGATAGATAAAAAAAATCCTCTATTATCTATTTTAATATGATAATTTTTTTTTAACAAGGTTTCAAAAAGGGTCTTAATTTTTTTGAAGTGATCAAAGACTTCTCTTCTATTTTTTAGAAAGTAGACCAAAGTTCTATGAGAGAAAACATTAATGAATGTGAGTATGTATTTTATGTTTATAAAAATAAATATTTTGAAAGGTCATAACATCAATCTAAAATAACTATAATATATCATTTTCCAACAAGGATATACCTTTAGGAAATAGATCCCTATGTTTTTTTCCAAGTGCACAATCTAGATAAGTACCATTTTTGAAATAAAAGTGTAACAAATTAGTATCCATGTAATGCTTACTGAAGTTTTGTGATGCATGAAAGAATAAAATATTTTTTAAAATTATATAAAATCAACCCAAAATAGGGATGATTATTGAGGTTCTAAAATCCACCAGGTTGAGGGAGTGGTCAGAGTACCAATCTAAAGCAGATCATAACCCCAAGTTACAATTTTCACTTATCAACTAGTCTATAGTCATAGATATAAATGAAAAATATGGTCTACATGAAAGGAAGTGTAATTATAAAATTTAATACTAGATAAATATAGTGGTTCTATAAAAAGGGTAGGATATACATCATAATTCATTAAAATAATTTGAAAGTAAAGGGTTAATGATATTTCTTCATTAAATTCTGCTTTATAAGGAATAATTAGCATATCCATTTAAAAAATATAACTTAGTAAATTAATATTATGATTCCCATGAAACAATAGAATATAATGTTATCCAAGAATATAACTAATGTTTAAATCCTTTAATATTATGAGCTGAATCAAAGATAAGACAATATAATATTTTTAATTTTAATCCCAAGTTAAAATTCAAGTTGAAGAAGTGACAGGACCCAATGATTAAATATTTATTTATATATCTCCAGATTCATATCAAAATAACCATGATTATATATATACAACAATAAAATTAAAACCTCAAAATAACCATTTGAATAATTTGATCATAGGGATATTATTTATGTGTTTAAAAAGGCAAGGGGAATTTTCCCCAACCACATGCCTTGACCCCCTCCCCCCAACCTCTTCATATCATCTTAATCAAAGGAGAATATATATGGGTGTGAAAACACACACACACACGCACACATGTGTGTGTGTGTGTTTGCATGTACGTGCATGTGTGTGTGTGTGTGTGTGTGTGTGTGTGTGTGTGTGTGTGTGTGTGTGTGTGTGTGTGTGTGTGTGTGTGTGTGTGTGTGTGTGTGTGTGTGTGTGTGTGTGTGTGTGTGTGTGTGTGTGTGTGTGTGTGTGTGTGTGTGTGTTTGTTTGTATCTATATATACACACACACACTCACACGCACATGCACATGCATGTGCGTGCACACACACACACACACACACACACACACACACACACACACACACACACACACACACACACACACACACACACACACACACACACACACACACACACACACACACACACACACACACACACACACACACACACACACACACACACACACACACACACACAACCATTCAAATAACTTGAACATAGGGATATTATTTATGTATTTAAAAAGGCAAGGGAAATTTTACACAACCTCATGCATTCACCCCCTCCCCCCAACCTCTTCATATCCTCTTAATCAAAGGATAATATGTGTGTGTGTGTGTGTGCGTGCATGCATGTGCATGTGCATGTGAGTGTGAGTGTGCATCTTTATATGTACACACACACACACACACACACACACACACACACACACACGAGTTTTGAGAGTGTGTATATAAAAAGGTTTAAATATATAGAAAAAAGAAATGTATAATAAAAAAGGGGTAGCACGGAAAATTATCAAGTGTTTGTGCATGCATTATTATGAAAATTATGAAAGATATTATCAAATCATATATAATATATTATTTATTATTAGGGACCACATCCGATACTACATAGCTGGTGGTGGCTAACCACATCTCATTTCGATTGGAAATTGGCATAGTCACCTCCCTATTTTAAGGGGGAGGTGGCCTTACTTATGTCTATCCAAGGGTGGGACTATGACTTGGTCATGCCTTTGATATAATAAGTAGGGGGTGTTGGTATGATTTTCAGAATACCTGACACATATGTAGTTATCACAATATGCATTATTGTTAAATCCATTAAGTTGAAGCTTGGTCAAATCAAACTCAAATGGTGGAGGTAGAGATATGAGATTAAAATCAAATAACTTATATAATAGGATATGAGAGGTTGAGATAACCTTGTAAATTTCCTCCTTGGTGAAGCAGCTAATTAAATCATACTTGTTGGTTGTTATATTGTGTTAACTATTATTTTCACTTTTGTTCTTGATTTACTTATGTTTCACCTTGTAGTTGGGCTTACTTTGAAACTCAATATTTGAAGTAGATAGAGCACTTGCTTCATATTTAAGCTTGTTCAAATATATGAGCTTTAATTCTCATTCTTTGACTATATTCCATAACTCATCAAAAGAATTGAATTTATCAAACATATTGGACTCATGGTGTGGCAATAAAAATCTTGATGTCAAGATATCTTATAATTCATTGTTTTCCATAGATTTATCATCTTAATATTATACCAAAGGAGATATTCATGCAATATATCTTTTCACTAATGTTGATATAAAAGGGTATTAAAGATTTATCTACCAATGGGTTGAATGCTCTATAATAAATTGAAGTGAGAGATCATATAAATGATTGTAAATTATCATAATTTATGATTTTTTGAAATAAATTGATTATCAATTTTTCATTGTAATCATAGTGCAAACATTTTTCATGGAATGATCTAAGATGTTGTTTAGTATCACCTTTATATTCATAGAGTGGTCACTTGGGTCCAAAAAATCCTATTGGTAATGGGTAAGAGGCTATGTCAAGTGCCAAAGGATTATGAAGTAGAATAAGATAATCTATTTAGTGACTTTATGTCGAGACACCTTTCTTTATTTGAAATATTTTAGCATGTAAGGATATATAATAGTTTGGGCAAGAGAGTGTGCATTAGGAAAGCTTGGTGGTAGAACTTGTGTAGAAATCAAAGGGGTTGTATATGAAGTCTTTGTATAAATAGGCATATGAATTTTTTGTGAATTGAGTAATGCTCCCATATATAAATACAATGGGACATATTTAATTAGAGGTGTTGATATGGGAATAAAACCAATAATAGAAACATGAACATCTAAAATTGGAGGATTAACAATTTCTAA
This sequence comes from Torreya grandis, assembly GCA_037957365.1. Taxonomy (NCBI): domain Eukaryota; kingdom Viridiplantae; phylum Streptophyta; class Pinopsida; order Cupressales; family Taxaceae; genus Torreya; species Torreya grandis. The sequence continues at coordinate 1,346,211 of JARHVA010002155.1, forward strand.
AAGGAACCTATTAATCTTGTGTTTTAGATGGTGTAATCTTTGCTTGATGTGTAGTCTTAGATGATAGGAGTAATTGGAAAAAAAATTCATCTTGTTTGGGAAATTTTCAAAATATTTTATTGATATTGAACAAATCTTTAACTTGGTCAAGATCCACCCCATTTAGTTGAATAGGATAAATTATGTTGAAGTTTTCAATATCATCTTGCATAGTATTATCATGTTCATCACTAACACCATCTTCAATGTGTACATAATATTGAGGGGTAGCCTCATCATATTAATCAAAAATAATTATATCATCTATTTTATGAGAGACTAAAAAGAATATTAATCATAGGTTTTTTTAGTGGTGAATCTTTTTTAATCTATGAATATTCTATTTTTTGAAGTCAACATTTGGCAAGTTTATGGTGTGGATGATAGAGCAGGATTGCCTAAATTTTGAGGGTTGAAGTTAATTTTGATGGTTGGTTCACCTACATTTCAATATAAATTTACTCATATAAATTTAATTCTCTAGTACCTCAAAATCCAATCTGAAGGCATTCACCACATACCTTTATATGACAACAAAGTTCAAAGTGCATTATTCTAATCACACATTATTGAATGACTACAATAGTGCAACCTACCATTGAGAGACAATAATATACCACTAGACAATAGTGAAACTATAAGGTACCATAAGGATTTGGGTGAATTTAGGAAAATTTTTGGTGTTTTTTAATTAAAAAACCTTGGTTGTAACTTGTAACATCGGTCTTGAGGTCTTAAGAGAGCTTAAAGAATCATTAGGTTATATCAAGGCATGCATCAATTTTTTTGTAATATAATTATTTAATATTTTCAGCTATATTTTCATTTACTACTCATCTAATTATTTTTTCCCAAGTTACAAGATATCCTTAGATAACTACAACCTACCATTAAAAAACCATAGGCTACAATAAGATGACTATAGGCTTCACTACATTATCACAGGCTATCATTACATAACCATAGGATATTATCACATGGCTAAAAGCTACTATTCAATGACTATAGTCTACTATGAGGTAGCCTACCATCACTTGACGGTATCTTGTAGTTATTCAACTATATTCTATGGTCATCCAATGATAACCTACAATCATCTGATGGTAGTCTATGGCCATTTGATTGTAACCTACCACCCGATGGTTGCGGTTTGCTATTTTGATTCCTTATTCATTTATCAAGCATCTTTATTAGGTGTCAATCATATTCATTTTGATATTAATTATCTTGCATCCATGAATCCATAGGCTTGATTATATGGCTTCTGATGAAAATGTTAAGGCATCCAAGAAATTTAAAAAAAAACCTATTATCTTATTTTAGCTAAGCACCAAACATAGGTACTAAATTTTCAATTAACTAGTGATTTTTATTTATCTTATTGTGTTAAAGTTAAATAATAATTAAAATGTATACCACCATTTTGCATACAGAACCCACTGATAACTCTTTTGATTATATGACACCACAAGAAGACATACCTTGGTATTAATTTCAAATGCCAAATAGAGGTACTAAATTTTAAAATGTATATTTTTAATTAATTAAATATTCATATAAAGATTCAATAATAATGAAAAGGTTTACAATAATATTACATGTATAACCCATTGATAAAGTCATCACAGATATACCTAAATTAGAAGACGTACTTGGGTATGAAATGCCAAAGAGAGGTAATAAATTATAAATATTATTTGATTTAATGATTTTTATTTATTTTTACTTTAGTATTGGAATTTATTACAAAGTAATCAGTATATAACCTTTTTGTATGTATAAGTTAATGATAAAAGTATTGAAGACTTGTATAAATCTTTTGAATATATACCCCATAAAAGAAGTCACTCAAAAATAAATGCCCATTGTCCCACTAAATTCAAGGAAAAGGAGACATGACATCATAGGTATTATTGTCAATGATGAGTTCATTACACCAAATGAGATATCTACTCACCCATCACAATCTTCTAATGAGATTGCTATGCATCCAAGACAATTTCCAGTTAAAAAAGGAACAAAAAATCTATGCATAAGAATAAAAATACATGGATAATTGGAAGGTCCTTTCAGTATGAGTGGGAATCTAAATACCTATTCATTGAACTTGTATAACCATAAAATAGTAATGACACACCAACATAATGCAAATACACAATATGTAGTTGGAAACTTGGAAAGGACCATAAAATGTAAATTAAGTTAGACACAATTGAGAAACATTGTGGCTAAATATATGAGTCAGTAAAAGACAAATATGGAATCATCAAAAAAATAGTGATATGAGAAAATGTAAAAGAGTTCATGCATCAATGTTAAATAACAAAGTATCATAATCATCATAAACATGAATGAAACCTCATTGAGAAAGAAGAAACAATTAAAGCTCAATTCAAAAAAGTTACTCAATCTAATTTGCTTGTAAAAATATATAGTTTCCAACTTTATATCACATTCTAAAAAGAGGAAGATCAATCTCTAATTTTTTAGATTACAAGATTTTATTTCAGCATATTGGATTGCATAACATTCCACATTCACATTGATTAGATACCAGTGCTTGGGAGATGGAAAAATACCTTGCAATGATTGAAAAGGAGGATTTGAAATAAAACATAAAATCAGCAAGGTTTATATCACTATCCATTGATTAGGTAATAATGGTTGACAATACACCATGTGCTATGTACCTAGGGATATGATATATTATTACATATGGGTTGATGGAGATGCCGAAATATGGCACACATCCCCTTAGTTACTTATATGGGTACAATATATTAGGATATTAGAATAACTTGTGGAAGTAGTACATTGGGTAATGGTCAGCCTACACTAGGATTAGGAGGTTACCCATCCATGGGTTAGATAGATGTATATATATAGGAGATGATTATCATGGTAAAGATATCAAGTAAGCATTGAGTCTTCTATTGTAAGAGGATATTGGAGGTTGTCCCCTCGAAGAGACATTATGGAGATATTCCTTCCTAAAGGAGTATTACATGGTGTTTCCATAACTTAAGGGTATTTCTAAATATATTTAATATCAAGATATTATCAAGTGGTATCAGAGCTTCGATTTGGGCAATTTGTGGAATAAAACCCTAGTTTTTTTTTAATCATCAATAACTTTTGATTGGTTCAAATTTTTCCACATATTTTTTTACTAGATATGGATAATATTTCAAATAAGTCACACTAAAAAAATAGAGATTTTTTTATTCTTTTTGAGGTAGTTATTGCTATTTTAGGGTTTATAATAATTTCACTATATCTTTCAAAATATAGGGAATTTTTATTCAAAATTTTTACTCGAGATGTAAGAAGATATAAGAGAAGCACAATCAAAATTTTGGAATTTTTTGAGTTGTTTTAAGTGATTTGTCGCGATTTTATGGATCAATTTTGACATTTTAGGGTTTCATGAACCTTAATTTTTTTTGTGGATCATGGAGTTGCAAACATTTTCAGGGGAAGATGATATTGATGCTAGAGAATGGTGGCTCCTTTTGGAGAATCATTTTACAAAAAATTGTGGGAAAAGATAATTACTTCCTTTTTTGTTTGGGCCTGCACTACATTGGTTTGATCAATTGAGATGTATAGAAAGGTTTTCTTCATGGAATGAAATGAAACATATATTTTTAGATCTTTGGGATATAAAAAAAGAAGTAGAAAAAGAAATAGTAGTAGAAGAAGAAGAAGTAGAAATAGAAGAATCAGTAGAAGAACAAGAAGAAGAATTAGAAGAAACAATAGAAGAAGAAGAAGAAGAAGGAGAAGAAGAAGAAGAAGAAGAAGAAGAAGAAGAATTGGATGATAAAGGTTCAAATTATTTGGATCTAAAAAAATTTGAGTCAATTTTTCAATTTCATGGATGCATTCAAAAGAAAAGGGTTATTGTGTCCATAAAACCTACCAGTATGTATAACTTCATCAACATGAATGTGTCCAAGCATCTACATGTTCAAGCAAAGAATATCAAATAGGTTCAAGTCGATGGTAAGAATATTTCAATGTTTGAAGATTTGAAGCTCATTATGGAAAAATATGTTTTGCATTCAGATTTTTATGCTTTGGATATGGATGATGTGGATATAGTTCTTGGATATCCATGGTTAGAGACTTTGGGAATAATGAATATTAATGTTCAAAAAATGTTCATGAAGTTTTGGTATAATAAAAATAAGATCACTTTACAAGATATCATAGTGAAAAAGGCACCAATAACAATCCAGGTAGATCGTAAGGATGCGATGGAAACAGGTGATGAAGAACATGATGAAGATTCATATGATATAGATAAAGACACACTACAAATAAGCACTTCATCTACTCAAGAGACAAAGAAGTAAAAGATGGAAGAGGTAGACAAAAAGGTGGATAAGGTTAAAGTATTGGAAAAGCTTGAGGTATATAGACACCCACATCATCATGAGAGGAAAAAATCATGGAACCAAGTGAGGAAGTGTCATAATAACAATTATTTTGTCTATATAGGAAATAAAATTTTCAATCATTATGGATATGCATGGAATCCAAAGAAAAAATACTATGGCACATGGAATGAATGGGGAAATCATTATGACTATGCATGGAAGAATACCTACTATGGTCATGGTTGGAATCGGAGAAGCACATCGGAATATGGTACATGGAATAAAAAGAGGAGTAATTATGTTGGGACACCAAAGCAATATGATTATGATCATGAAAAAAATTAGAGGAGCACAAGGGAATTTGGAAACAAGCTTGGAGAGCTATCCCCTACCAAGATCACATTTAGATGGCTAGATGATCGAGATTGGAGACAAGTGTGCAATGATTTGAAGCACACTCATTATTTGGTTTCTTCCTATGTTTCAGGGACAAAACATGTCAAGGAGGGAAGTAATGCTATGTACCTAGGGATATGATATATTATTGTATATGGGTTGATGGAGATGACAACATGTGGCACACATCCCCTTAGTTATATGGGTAAAATATATTAGGATAATAGAGTAACTTGTGGAAGTAGTACATTGGGTAATGGTCGGCCTACACTAGGATTAGGAGGTTACCCATCCATGGGTTAGATAGATGTATATATATATATATATATATATAGGATATGATTATCATGTTAAAGATATCAAGTAATCATTGAGTCTTCTATTTTAAGAGGATATTTGAGGTTGTCCCCTCGAAGAGACATTGTAAAGTTATTCTTTCCTAAAGGAGTATTATATGGTGTTTCCCTACCTTAAGGGTATTTCTAAATATATTGAATATCAAGATCTTATCACCATGGGTATGCATGCATGTTTATACATTCTAGAACCATTCAAGATAGCCTCACCTTTTATCTGTAAATAAAATGACTGAAAATTGTAATGTTGGAAACCTTTACAAATTGGTTATTTCTAATTTGATGAATATCGATGGGATGAGTTACCATGATATAGATACCAAGTTGGCATGTGTTGGTGTAGATGGTGCATCAGTAATGCATGAAAATAGAACATGTTTGTGTGTTCCTCTACAAACATTAGTTTCCCCTTATATGACTCTAATCTATTACATGGAACATAGAACGAATCTTGCTTACAAAATTGTAATCACATTCAAAAATTTCATAAAAGTGGAGGAACTTACCTATGACTTTCACATGTACATGTCATATATCAAAAATTTATTTTTAGAGTTTTTATCAATTTTTAATTAGAGTGATTAATGGAAAATAAACTATTAAAATATGTTGATACTAGATGGATTTCCATGTATGAGTTTGCATGTAGAATATTTGAAGAATATCAATCATTGGCATGTTTTATGTTTAAGTATAGGATAGAGGTTGACAAGGCAAAATGTTTACTAAACCATTTGACTTATTTCAAAACTCTACTAACATTATGTGGTATTCTACCCATGTTGAAGGAATTGCATTGTTTGACAAAATAAGCACAAGAGAGATCAATATATATTGTTGAATTCATACAATTGAGAAAAGAGGTTTATCTATCTCTTGATATATTATACTACTTGAATGAAAGTTTTAAGGGACCAATATTTGAGATTTGGGAAACTTTAAAAAATATAAAGGACCCTTAAAACTATTTGAAATTCAATATTCATGATCATATTTGTATTTTCATTAATGGAAAGGAGATATAATTACACACTCTCCAAAGATGAACTAATGTAGTTTGATCAAAATTTAAAGTACCTATAATAAGGGTTCTATATGATAATGTCATATGTGACATGTGAATGAAATTGAGAGACATTTCAAAAATCTTGTTTGCTGAAATTAGAGATCATTTTCAAAAGGATGAGTTGCTTGAAGCCATAGGGGTGGTGAATCCTACATTTTGGAAAAATACAGAGGGTGAAGAAAGAATAAGTAATTTATTTATCAAATAAATGGGTACTCTAATTAAAAATTTTAGTAAGTATATATAAATAAATGGAGAGGAAGTTGAGGGTATTTTTCAAAAGGATTCACTAGAAAAATAGTCGATCCTTTTTGGAATTACAATGGTTGAATAATATTGGTTGTTAACAGAACCAACCGAAATAAGTTATATTACAAAGATATCAAATAAATTGTCTCAAAATAGTGTTCTAAAAGAAAAAATCATCAATATTTTTTATTATATGAATTGTGTCAAATAATGATTTTGGGGCCCATAGAAGATGAAAGGGTATTTAGTGCACTATATTTTGTTAAATCAAAACTTTGGAATAGATTGGATAAAAAACTTGAGACGTGTTTGAGGTTTTATGTTTTAGGTTGTGAAGTGGATGTATTTCCATATTATAGACAAATTTAAATTTGTATTACTCTAATTGAAAGAAGAGATGTCATGAATACAACCAAAAAAAAAGATAGTGAAAATGCTAGTGAGACAGTACATACAAATGTCAACGATGAAACACAGGTTGCTAAAGGGTTGCTTGAGATACCTAAGTGTTAGTTTGTAACTTTTTAATATGTATTTTAAATCTACCAAACTATATTTATATTTTTTAATTCATCAATCTATTACATTGTTTATGAAATGCTTAATTGATTTTATTTGAGTTAAGTTATTTTCAATCTTGAGCTAAGTTTTTTCTTATCTTTAGCATTCTACAATAGTATTCTTTAGCATTCTTTACATTGTGAGTTTCCAAAAATAGTACATATTTATCATTATGTTTTTTTTTAGATATTTTGACCTTTTAAACCAAATTATTAGTATTAAATCAAAATAAATGGTTATACAAAAATGTTAAACAAGATTTTAATAGCTTTGAAACCAAATTGATGTAGGGGAATATTAAATGGACTTAATTTTGGATTGATTTAGTTGGTATAGGTAATTTATAATGTGATTTCCATGGTTAGGAGTCCTAGGAGTTCACATAATTAAAATTGAAGATTAGTTCGTGTTTTCCCACCAAAAGTGGGATTTGAATTTATAGTTGTGTTTTAGAGTGTTAGTTAAGGTTGATGGAGATGTAAGTGTCATGAAATGTTTTTAAAAGGTCATTTTGAGTCCTATATATGTGTTTAGTAGTTTTTCAATGTATATCTCATGAAAATATAATGTATACATGAATCTTGAAGTATTAACTGCCATGCAATGTGCATTTGGCAAGATTGGGTAGTTGGTTACATGATATAAAGAAAATAATGTATGTTAAAGTATGGGATAACATAGTATATGAAGGGGATGATAAATTATTGGATGTATTAAAGGTTTAATGTATGATAATTCTAATAATATCAATAAAATAATTTCCATTTTGAAGTTTAGCTATACAAACCTTGTTTTTGTCTATGTACATTGTTTAAACGCTGAGTTTAGCCATGTTTGTGAAGCAAGATTGTGTGGAAAGGAAGTTGATCATATGTGTAATTTTGGAAATTAAACTTTATATTGATATAAAGTTTATTTTAATGTTATTTTAATTATTCTCATGTTTTTTTTGAAAAAAAATCAATCCAAACCCTATTGATGACTTGGAATCACACATAGACTAACTTGGAATTGTATAAAGTGGACAACAGAGATCTTTCTAAATTTTATAAATACTTAGGCATGTGTGGAAAATAATTATAGACCCTTTCCAATTAATATATAATTAGAAACCTTAAGAAAATATTCAAGAAAAATAAAGTAAGATTCATATCTTGAAGGAAAAGTTGTAGACCATGTCAAAACTTTGTGTTTCTTACATTTTATGTTCAAGAAGAAAAATGAGTGAGTATTTTATATAAGGGAAGATTATATGAGAATTTATTGATAACCTAATTACATTGGTAAGATTTAAATTTCATTTTATTAATGATCTTTAAGTGGTTTGTATCTATATTTCTAGAAATATTGTGCTTAAGCCTGTAGAATGTTATGATTGTACACACAATTAGTACAAAACTTATATCAATGGATGAATAGAGGCATCAAAAGAGGGATCCATTGAATGAATAAGGTGTATAGGTTTAGTGTAGACATTGATCAATATTTATTGTTGTTTGATACTCTTTGGGAAATGCAAAACCTTCAAATAAACCTTCTCACGTGTCAGCTGATATCACATAAACATGAATACCGGCATGCTTTTGCATTTCTAGCCTAAATGCTTTTTGTTGATTCAATCATTAAGAGAATTGTTTGATAGCTTTCAACGAAACACAACGGTGTAAGCCCCAATTCTATGCTAGGGTTTTCAAACTAAAAATGGATTTAAAATAGTTAAAAATTCCCAAATTTCCTAATTCCTGGTGATCATTTGAAATTTCATATGCCCTAATATATTTTAGACTATATATTTTAGTATGGCATTTTTATGTATGGATTTGAAGGACTATGTGTGTAATAAGGGTAAAAGAGGCCTAATTAGGCCTAGGTAGGGGATGAAAAGGGTATATCTGAGTTGAGTTAAGGTAAGAGAGTTCATGGAGAGGTACAAAACATTAGAGGGTGTCATAAAATCACATTATATTCTCAATATCAGATTGTACCTATCCATATAATGGTAAAAGGCTAAAAAAAGCTACTAGAAAGCCTATCACAAAGAAGGAAATAGTTTGTGAGTTAAGAGTTGTACGTAGAAAATGATGTAATTGGAAAGAAGGTACAAGAGGTTTTGAAGATGCTAGTATTTGCACAAAATAACCCTAAAGGTGTTGATAAAATTAATACCATGTATTGATCAAATTATCAATGTGTCATTATCATAGAATAAGAATATGAAAACAAGTCAAGTGAGAGAGATGATAAGAAATAGACACGAATGAAGGAAGACAAGAGGGGTGAGAGTAATAATTGAGAAGTGGGTGACTGAGTGAAGTCAATAGTCAAGAATGTATAGTATACTTATAAGACAAAGTGATTAAGCAAAGAGAAAAAAGATCAAGAGAAAGAGTAATAGAGATAAAGAAGGATAAGGAAATCAAATTAGAGCTAGAGTTGGCAGAGGTAAAAGGTACAAGTTCACATTTGAGACCATATCAAGGTAAAGTGTAATAACCTATGCATCAAAAATTTTCAATAAAACAAACTATTGAACATTGTAATGAATTATTACACATCGTAGCCTAATATGAGTCTTAAGACATTTATTCATTCAAGGAAAAAAGTTCATGTACACCCATACAAATAAAAACTAAGACTCAAGGGTAAGGAATCCAAAATTACATAATGTATTTAAAATATTATAAAAAATAAGTTTCCAATTTTTAAAAAACATAAGGACAAAATAACTCTTGAGGCTTTGAGATCAATCTTCAATTTCAAATAATTAAAAAACATAAGTAATTACAAAACAACTCTTGATCTCAAGTGTCATTGTGTATCAAGTTGTCCCTCCACTTGTTGTTGGATGGTATTGGTTGTGCTATCTATGAGGATTTAGATCCGTGATTTTGTTATATCTTTGGATGCATTACTGATATTGGCAAGAGTTACCCATTCTTCTGTAGTGACATCTCCCACTGAAATCAATGATGGGTCCACTTCATATTTTTGTTTAAATAAAACTTCAAGATCAAATCCATTTTATCTAATTATTTTCTTCAATGTATTATTTTTCTTATTTAATAAAACAAGTTTTTCCTTGAAATAAATTACCATAGAAATACTTTTGCATGCACTCTTTAGATGCATGTCAAGGACAACAACTTGGTTCTTCATATTTTTATGTTTTGAATACAAATAAGCAAATAAAATTTAATTAGTTAAATGTTTTAAAATAAATTTTAATTGCAAAAAATAATAAAGATACTGCATATTTTTATTTTTTGACATTTACAAGATCTACAAGGATTTTGTATTTTGCCCATTTATTATAATATGCTTGGTATTATGCATATAAGTTCTCAATCTTGTTTAACATTATATCAATAACAAAATAATTAAAGCTATTAGTCATCACAACAATTCCATAAACTACTTGGTTAAATAAAACATTAATTTTTGGTGGTTGATGTTCCACTATTGAGCATAATTGATTGCATTGAGTGTGATTACAAAAATAGACTTTTATTTCTTGAATCAGTAATTTTACCTGATACTCCTATGTTCTTAAATCATCAAGGTTAGGAATTAAAAAAATCATTAACATAAGCTTTAGTATTCTCTTCCAATAAATTATAAATTGGAAAAAAGTACATTGGTCATCTGTTTGTGGAATCTCCTCCATAGGACTGCCTTTGTTACAACTAGGTAGAGAGTTAGGCATACGAGTTCACTGTAAAGTATATGTGGGATGAGATCCTTGTATCATACCATGTGGGTTGAAAAAATTCATGGGTGTGCCACTGTCAAAGCCTAAATACTCTTCATCCATATCAATATCATGAAGAATTATGGTTCTCAGTGCACTAGGTAGACCACCAAGTGAAAAGTTTGGAAAATTAGAATTTGTTACACAAATAGTGGCACCACTGTACACTGGCATTAAAAAATGTTTCCTAATTCTAGTATTTAAAGGGTTGGGATGGGGTGGTGGCAGTGACGGTGGGAAATTTTTTATTTGAGAAGAATGACCTATAAATTGGACTTAAAATCACTAAAATGACAAATAAAATAAATATAATATTAAATTAGCATAGAGTAAAAATGAAAAAACTTAGTTTTATTTATCATACCTTGATCTTACTATTGTAGTTGAATTCTAAACGGTCTGCCAAACCCCATGGTGTTTTCGATATAGATTGTACTACTATAAATATAAAAGATTATTAAACATTACAATGATAAAATTATCATTTTTGTTAATTCAATCAAAGCAAAGATAGTTTTAAAGCTATATTGGTAATATGAGTGGAAGGTTGTGTTGCAGGTGCAATCAAAATTTGCATGCATTTTCTTCTTACCAATTGATTCTTGGGCACCTATGGAGATGATTTTGTATCTTCTTCCATGTCCATTTATACCATGGCCTTCGAAGGTTGACATTCCTTAATTATTGTGTTTCTTTTAGCAATTGTTTCATTTAATTTTTTTGCTTGAAATAGCTGACATTTTTTTAAATTAACAAGATCAATAATTGTATAATTATTTTAAAATAAGTATAGTAAAATTTTCAAAATATAATTCAAACTAACCTCCTAAGCTTCAAGGGAGAATACATTGATAAAATTTAAGGGATTGAGAGTAGCTAGAATAGTCATTACTTACAAATCAAAAAATGCCTCATGGTATAATGCAATGGTATAATTACAACACAAAAACTAAGAATTTTATTTGCACAGAGAAAAATTTGTAATCATATTCAATTATATTGGAAATGAAAGTACACAAGTCAAATAATTAAGTGCTGAGAATATAAATAATATAAACAAGATCCCAGAATGGATTGTCTGATGGTCTACCCTACAAAATAATTCTTGCTTGGAAAATTTCAAGCATCCCCAACTAAAAAGGTTTTTTCACACATTCAAATCTCATCCCCATTTTACCATGGAATTTAAGATATGTATATTTTTTTAACAAGAATAACTAATAGAAGTAAAACTAGTTAAAAAATAATTAATTATAATTTTAAAAATATCATACCATCCAACTACAGTGTATAATGGGACTCCAAATATTTTTTATCATCATCATTTAGCAAGGCCTATGTTGTGACCAGGTCCACATCCTTATAAGGTAGATATGTTATTCTCTGGATATCATCTAGATGGATTCTAAATGCAACATTATGGGAGCTCAAGCTCATTTTAAATGAGGAGGAAGCAATATCAAAACTTTGAAATATAAAGTTTAGAAAACAAATATCTTTTTCATATTGCATCATGTTGATAATTATGTTGAAACTATAAGACTCCACCCACTCATTATATGTGTCTTCTTACCATAAAAGCATTTATATGATTGTGCACATTAAATTTTAGAAAGTGAGTTTAGTGTTTCCCTTTATGACTCCACCTACAACTATATTGGATGAGGTCTAGGAACTGGAAGCAATGGGCACTGCATTTTTACTAGGATAGAAAATAAGTTTGTGGAAGTTGGGTGGATGGAGAGAAAGAATGGAAGGAAAGTAAGAAATGGGAAAAAGTGAAAAATGAGGTGTGATTGGCACTTTTATAGGCATCTAAAAGGATATGGGTAAACATTCACATGATGTGAATGGTCATCGATGACTACATGTCATAGTTGATTTATCTACAAGTAAATTTCATGCTTCACCACCTTACAAATGCATACCTAACCAATGCAGATGACCATTTATATGTTGTGGATGTGTCATGATATAGATGCACACTAATCTTGGAAGGTTATCATCATACACCTGCACCATTCAAGTGACATTCTGGAAGATGTGGGTGACCATCTATAGTATTTAAATGACCATATTAATGATGTAGATGCTAGATGATAAATTGATGGTGCACACTTACACTATGTAGATAAATTATTTCAACATATAGGTGGTCACCAATATCATATAGATGGTCATTTACATGATTTAGATGCTCACTAGCATGGTACCTATTACTGTTATGTGTCTACATTATGTAAATGGTCATCTACAACATGGATATGGTTGTCTTCATGTTTTGGATGCCTATCGACATACTATCATCATGTGTCTATAACATATGCTCACCTATGCCATATGAATATTTTTTTGCATGATTCATATGTTTGTCTACATAATGTGCATGATGTATATCCATGTTTGTATCTTATAGTCATTCATTTACATCATGCGAATACTCATCTACATCATGTAGGTACTCATCTACATCTTTTAGGTGCTCATTTTCATCATGTATATACTCATCTACATCATGCAGATGCTTATCTACATTATGCAGACACTCATATACCCTATGCATTCTCTTAAGGGTAAAAAAACTAATTGGGTCAGGATTTTATGATTCATCATGTGGCATTGCATGATTTGTCTAAACAACCATATGCCTTCCAGACTGATTCAACACCATTGTAAATCTAATTAACTTGGGAACTTCCAAGGATTTTTTAATATAACCAACTAAAATTAAACCTAATATGAATATTATTTATAGGTATTCCACTCAATCTAGCATTGTGCCTTAGATAAATATAGGAGTTATATTTCTTTAGTGGCATGCAAAGATGTAAAATGAAAAATTAAAATGGGGGTAACTATAAGGGATGTATTTTATTTTTAAGCTCTCATATATATTAATCCTTATCATAAATAATGAACACAACCAAAAATTGCACTAGCTATGGACGATTCCACCATCTCCTATCCAAACTATCCCATTTTTAGGGTAGGTTGAGTATAACGTCCTAGGGCTAATCAATTATTAATGAACTAAAACAACAAATGGCCTAAGGATTCTAATGGATGGAAAATAAAACCCTAGGAATTTCAAATATATTATGAGGTATGTGGGAACTAATTTTTTTTTATTTTATTATTGAATGGCTTGAGTATTGGGGTCATACCCTTCACACCATGGATTAGGTAAACCTAAAAATCAATTTACCAACAAAGATAGCTCTTTTGAGTTTTAAAAATACTAGAACATAGTTTATAGGGAATCAAAGAACACATAAATTTAAATCAAAATCAAAAACCAAAAACCAAATCAAAAAGACATATTTTTATGTATAGAATTTATAAATTATACACATTAGGGTGAATCAATCTCAACAATATAACCCTGAAAAAATATACTTATGTAACTAACAATATAATCAAATATGGAAAGGCATAATCAAAGTTTTGATTAATTTCATGCTTGCTTCATGTTCTCTCAACTTGTTCAATTTTTTACAATGTCCACACCTTTTCATTTATAACATTTTAGGGAGAGGTTGTGAATCTCATTTGGTTGTGTGAAAACAATTGTGTTTCTAAATGATTAGTTTAACATCATGTGGTAAATATCATCATTGGTTGTCAAATGAATATTATATCCATGCCTACCATGTTGACTCAAATTTACACATGTGGGTGTGCAACTTGGAACTCCAAGTATATACCACATATAGGTAAATATAACTTAGGTTAATCATACCTGATTTAATACCCAATACAATCTAACACTGATATTATTAATCTATCATCCCCCTTTAAGATTAACTTGAGGATAACAGTAAATGTATAAAATATGTCCTAATAACAAATCCTAGATTAGGTGCCCATGTACAAATGCATAGTGAAATATTAAGTGTCATTATGGTAACCAATATATCTTACTAGAATAAATGGATGTCAAGTCATTGTAACTACCAAGTCAAATAGGAACTAGTACTGTGTATGAGGCTCACTCAAAGAAAACACTAATCATAAAACTAAGAAAAAATGAGAGACAAAACAATGGTCTCAAAAACCCAGACTGCACTAGATGGGATGAAATCCATCACTAAAGTAGGTGCAAGGGACACTCAACACCCAAATATGCCATCAACTGATATAATTAGGTGCAAGGGATTATTAAGTCCCAAATATGACATAAATTTCTTGGACTAGGTGCAAAGGATGCTTAACACCGAAGTATGACATCAATTGCTTGAAGTAAGTGCAAGGGACACTCAACACCTAAAGAGGTAGTTAAAATTACAAAAGATTACCACCTAAAAAAGGTGCAAGGGAAACTAAACATCCAATAATTAGTATTTTTAAACCCTTCAAACCCACTCTTGACATCCCATAGGGTTATACAATACTCTATACCTACATGCTATAACTTATCATAATCTCCATGTGTTGATGAGTTAGGGAGAATTGGTTTGATAAGTTATAGCATGCAGGTTATTTCTCATGATTGGTTCACCATTTATAAATAAGGATCCATGTATAATGAACTCTTAGATCCTGCAAAGATAAAGTGGGTCTATTCATACCTATATAAAGTCCAAAAGAAGCTTTGGTCTATGGATCTATTTTAATATATGGATAACTATACGAAAACCAATGGTCTTAGATTGATTTTCCCTCTATAGATAAACCTATGACCCATATATGAAAAATAGATTAGATATCTATTTAAAGCAAAGGGTCCCATCTATCAACATGGCTCCATCATCAATAAAATAGGTACTCTACTACTTAAGGCATGGCATGATTATCAATATTAGGATTTGAGGATTTTGATCTTCATGAAAATGTCAAGTGGACTTAGGGTCATAAGGTAGTGAAATAATAGTGAAAGAAGTAATTAAGAACATTTATTCCACTCAAATAGACTTAGTCATCATGGAACAAAACCTTGTCTCTAGTAGGACACTCTCATCCAATGAGAGAAGCTCAAATACTAGTGAGTTAAAAGGAGATTTGTTTGTTGATTAAGGCATGTAAATAAAAAGCAATCAAGTGATACCACCTCACCTCTTGAAATTGATCACTATTATCCACTCTCTAAGGCATTGTTCCATCTTTCTTTCTCTTTTTTGATATATATAGAGGCTTTTGAGACAAAAATGGATCTTCTCTATATTTTCTCTACTCCCTCTCTTAGGTGTGACCAAACTCTACCAAGGCGGAGCTTTTAACCCCTTAAAATGAATAGAAGGTTGTGTTTTAGATTTCATTGTTCTGGTATAGTGTGTACATGTCATATTTTCATATGTGGTAAAAGTTTCTCCCTTATCAAATTATGATCTCACCTAGTTACTAGTTCATTTGGTTATGGAGGTCATGTTTAGTGTTCTACATCTCTTAATTGAAGCCTACATTTGGATACTATGACTAGTTAGTGTATTATTTTAGACCTCTCCTTGATTTCCCTTAGCTTAGATAATTTTTTAAGCCTCTTCATAAAACACTAATGTATGATAGATATTTAGGATCCTAGATCTAGTAATTTACTTATTTCATTAGTGTTATAAGAGTCAAGTAGGGTGGATCAACATAAATTAGGTGCATCATCGTTGTTAGAATAGGTTTAACTTTCATTTTTATCTCTTTCTCTCTCTTTATCTCCCTTTTCCTTGGTCATTAGTGGACACCTAAATATGGCCACTAATAACCTCTAATCGAGCATTTAGCCAATTTCCACCCAAAATGCACAATTTGGCATAAAAACACTAAAACATGAAAAACAATGTGAAAATGACATATTCAAGTTCCAATTTTGGCTAGGGTATCCCTAAATGGGGTATTGCAATTTATGGGCCAACTAACTTTGATTAGTTCATTTTGATTCAAAATGTCAAATTTGCACCTAGGTGCTCTAGATTGCTCTTCCCTATCAAATCTTCTGCACAAGACATGTGCCTTTGTTATTTGTTGTTGGAAACATTCTAAATGGTAATATGGTTCCAACACATCTAAAATTTCCTTCTAATTCTAATCTAGTCAAATTTTGGACCAATGACAAGGTATTCTGATCAATTTGAGTAATTTGTGCATAAAGTGCTTAATCATGCTTAAGAGCTAATTAACCCAAATCAAGGCATAATTAATAATTCCATGGAAACTTGTTGAATATTTGTTTTTAGAAATGAATGTTGAATATCTACATCATCAAGTGACCTCATTTCTTGGGAAGACATCCCTAAGCCATAAATGCCACAAATATCAGGATTCATGCCTCCCATGCCTCATCAATGCCTTCCATGATGCCCTCCATGCCTCTTAATTGCCCCTTTTTCCAATGCCATGATGAGGATAATTACAAACTTAATTACAAAAATTTAATTAATCCTCAACCACACATCTCAATCTTGAGATGGATGGTTTAGGTTGATTTTGATCAAATCCAAAAATCTATAAACAGGAGGCCTCACAACATCATTTTTGAGATTTTTTAATGCAAATTTTTAATGCCAAATTGGTTCTAAAAGATTCAAGAGACTAGTATTACCATGCCAAATTTATTCCAAGCCAATCCAAGCCACAAGCCAAAGTTTCTAGGGAGATATGGAGGTAGCCAAGCTTCCATTGCCAAGGACTTCATGAGAAAAAGATGAGCAAGCCACCACTACAAAGGCATTTAGAGCATCCAAGGAAGGTGAAAGAATTCTTTTCTTTGATTCCTTGATTTTTTGTTGTGTTTGTCATTTAATTTTGTTAACTAAGTTCTCCCTAGTGTCTAGGCCTAGATATGTTATGCTATTGGTGTGTTTATTTCATTTTGTTTTCATTTTGGACTAACACTATACTAACCATCCTCTCTTGAGTCAAATTCCTAGAGCACATAATGGCATGTCTGATGGGACTAGATGCATCTCACACCTAAAGGATATCCTTTTTCAACTTCAAAATACTTATTTGAGCCTTTAAAACTCTTAAAATTTGATTTTCTAACTTTATTTTTTTCATTTTTAGTTGCCACATTTTTACATAGTAACTGACGTCGATAGAAATACTAACATCGATTACCTAAATTAATTGATGTCAGTCAATAAAACTGAAATCAGTTAGATATCAATGTCCATAATCAATCTTGGTGGTAATAACTGACATCAATCACTGTGTTTTGCCAAAAACACAAACCCAAGAGCTATTTTTCCAAAGTTTGTTGTTTCAAACTCAAAAGAGCTTCAAAGATAAAGGACATGCTAATAATTTTGTTGTAGGACCAAGTTTAAAATTTGCTCAAAACATGTTTAAATCACCTTTACATGATAAAATTTTTATTATGAACCTTGTTTTAGGTGTTTAACAAAGAATTTAGGTGTTTTTGGTGAATGTGTTTTAAAGTTTACAACTAATACCAAGGGGTTAAATGAACACCACCTCAGTTTTTGAATTTGGTCTTAAAAATAAACTCACCTTTCTAAGATTTTTGTATTCACTTAGTTTTTTAAATTAAATTATTATTTGGAAAAAAGAGGAATGTTACATGTATGCTCTTCCATTTGTCCCCTATAAGGAACCCTTGGCATCAAAAGCATCATTCCTATTGCAAGTAGCCTAGTTCAAGGCTTAGAAAGAATGTTTCTGAAAGCACTCCCCAAAAACTCATCAAAGTTTGGGTGACCTTAAAAGTGACCCTAAAGTATTTCTAATTTCATACTTTATTTATTTTTTATGCATATTGGCATCCAATGGGGACATCATTACCTCCCATGAGCTCTTTAGGGAAGCTTTAATTGGGGGTTTCATCTCTCAGCATTAACTTCATTTGGCTCCTTTAGAGTTGCACATGGGACGCATATACATTTGGAAATCATACTAAACTAAGAAAATAGTAGGATTTAGTGGTTATAAAAAGGAATAGACTTTTTTACAACTAACTAATGTTGTGGTCACCCAATTTCCATGCTTATCTTTTGCATCGTTTGACATGAAATTCATTATGTAATTGATTCCCCTATAACAATTGAAACCTTGCTAGTTTAGTAAACCCCATTTTCCATACCCTTTCTAGGATTGGGATGATTATAATTAGTATATTTTGGTCATTATTTGCTTGGTATGATTTGAGGCTAATACTTACTTTTTTGTTCATAAGCCATGTCAAAACAATGCATTTTAGTTATGAAGGGTAGTGTTATGCTACCCAAATCATGTTAAAACTATTTTTCCTTTGAGTCTTTTGAAGCATAACATTGACCACATCATTAAAGTATGCTTACACTATTAGAATACTTAATTTTTTTCAATAATTGTTTACCATTATATCAAAACCATTTTTTTAAAACCATTTTATGTATACCATTTAGATCTTTGTCTTGAGCAATCATGTTGTCTAATCTTGTCTAGATTGTTTGGTCAAATCCTAGTTTTCAACATTGAGTTTTCAATTAGTCTTGTTAATTCTGGATCTAAACATTGATTGATTTCTATTTAGGCCTCAATTTTTGGAGATGATACATAGATCTTTCTCTTTTGGGTTGCATAACTTTGATTAATCGATTACCTATATTTGAAAACTATTGATGGTTTGTCTATTTAATGCCTATCCTCATCATTGTTTATGCTTTTATTTGGGAGAACATAACCTTTCTCAAAGATAATTTTGTATTATGCCTTATGCCAATTGATCATGTCTATGTTTTATTCCATGTGTCAGGATTATGTCAAAGTTGTTTCCAAACTTGTTAGAGTAAATCAAATCACATCAGCCTTTGTTTCAAGTCTAAATTTTGACACTATTTGGCCAAAAGTCCTAGCACATGCCTATTTGTTTGAGCCTAGATTTTGACTCTATGTTTGTAAAAAAGACCTAATAACTCAACTTTTCCCTTTCCTAGTTTAGACCTTGTTTGGAATACTTTGACCTAGACCTTTGACATGCTAGTTTTTATTCAAATGCTTGACCTTTTGTGTGTATGACATCTAATGTTAGACATTTGGCGTTAGGCTATTTTATGTCAAGTCTTAGCATAAATAATTTTGGAGATAAAGCTCTAGTTTCAAACCACATTGGAGATATATCTCCACATTTTGACCAAGTTAGACCAATCTTGACCCATTTGTCCTTTGGATCATTTTTAGAGTTTGTAGAACTCTAAGTCTTTTTGTTTTCAGAGCTTTCATCATTTACATAGAGATTTCTTGCTACACTTATGGTGGAGTCACTTACAATCTAATTTATGATAGAATTGCCACACAAAATGACTTTTATGGCTTTTCTCAAGACCGCAATGACGTTAATATGGTTTGTGAGACAAATTTATATCTACCTCATATTAATCATTCATGAGAACATAGTCATGAAATAACTTACGATCCAACTTGAGACCTTGATTGGTATGAAGAGGCTTGTGAAGAGGAATTTAAAGACCCAACTATAGATAATGTTTTTTGGGATACAAATCCACACCCTCTTTTAAAAAATTAGTACATGGAACATAGTCAAGAACCAATTTATGAGCCAATTCACAACTGGGATGATATGGTTTATGAAGAAGACTTGGATGCTTTTGCTTGTGAAAGTAATCAAGTTTCACAACATCCTTTTGTTATCCAATCATTAGCTACCCCTAACCCTTCTTTGGATTATATGAGATATCAAGCTCTACAATATCCAAAGAATACCATTTCTATATTAGGACCTAGTCTGTTGGCTTGTACGAGCAACCAAGATCCACAATGCACAACCATTTCTATACCAGGACCTAGTCCTTTAGTTTGTGTAAGCAATCAAGATCCAAAATGCCCATTCATCATTCTAAGACCTCATCCTTTGGATTGTGCAAGAAATCATGCTCCACACTACCCTATCGTTACCATCTCAGGACTTTGTCCTTTAGCTTGTGTGAGTAAATAGGCTCCCTAATGCCCTACCATTATCCAAACACAAGTCATTCCTCATCCAATACCAATCCCATCCAAACCTCAACCAATCCAGTCCTTTAAAGACTAAGCTATGTTAAAAATTGGTATTTTCTAACTCATTTGAAACTAAGACCAAGAGAACTAACCAATCTGATTTATTTTTATTGAATCAATCATTTGTGATAAGTCAACCTATGATAAATTGCCTATTGATCCTATACCAGTTGTCAAAGAATCTCACACTTATGAGCTAGTCTTTGTCAAATCACTTGTTAATGATTATAACTACCTTTGGACAAATCATTACCTTGACCATATGCCTTTTTTTCAAGAGCCTCCTATTGATAAGCCAGTCTTTGAGGAGTTGTCTCTTGACCTATTTCCCATCTTAGAGGAGTATCACTCTGACAAACTAGTTTTTGTGGATCCCATTAGGCCATCATAGGTTGTACTTGTCTAAAACCAAATATTCAACAAGACATCATTATAATAGAGTACCTATCAGATGAAGAATTAGAGTTAGAGTTAGGTTTTACTCTTGGACCAACATTAGATTTAGCATCAAAATTAGAATCTAAATTTACATCAGATTTAGAGTCCTTTGAGTTAGAATTAGATTCAAAAGAAGAATATGTTTATGGTTGTTACAATATTAGTTATGCATGCCTCTTAGATCAATTTGAATACATTTGTGATCCTTCTATAGTTTTTGAGGATGAGTACTTCAACTTTAACACAAGTTATCCTAGTATCTTCTACGAGGATTGTGCAGTATCCCCCCATTCCATTACCATTCCACAAGCCATTAACATCAACCAAGATAGCCATATTATTGACATTCCATCTCCCACAAGTGTTGATTGAGATTGGTAGAATCACACTTTATTGAACTTCATCCATGATGACATACTAGTTGAAAAAGAGCAAAGAGGGTATGATAATATTCATGTAGTAGAATAACACTCTTCTAGTGAGACATTTTCAAAGGTGTTAGGGGATAAGCAAAGACCAAACTCAACATCTTTTAGTGACACCTTTTTTAAGGCACTAGAAGATAACCAAAGTCAAATGTTAACATCTCTTTGTGAAACCTTCTTGGAGGTGCTATAGGATGATCAAAACAAATTCATTGGTGAAAACCTCATCGAGGTGCCAATATCTAAGCACAAAAGTTCTTCACTACTTGATGAAGACAAAATCAAAGATAAAATCAAAATAGAATCTTATCTATAGTTTAATCAAATGGTAGCTACTCTCAAGATCAAACAATAAAAAAATTTGGTGGTCCTATTGAGAGAAAAAGTCTTCAACCCTACCACAACCAAAATTATGTCAAATCCAACATCAACAACATTACATGTGACTAAAAGTCTTGATATTCATTTATTTCCCCACCATTATACATTCCATTATCATATACCATTATATTTCACAATCAAATCTACCATCCATTATTTATCCCTATTTACCATCCATGGTTACACATTTCTTTGTAGAGGCTACAAATATACCTTGTCTCAACGTTTGAAGGAATCATAATCAATGACCAAGGAAGAACACAAAAACATTCTCGGTATCCAAATATGTAGCCAATTTTTGATAGAAAAACTATTTATATGAGGTGTGGGCTAGCAATTAACATGCTCGAGTATTCTATTTATATCAATTATTGATTAGGACATGCATCTCCATCTCAATAGAAAAAATAGAATCATATGTTATTTACCACACCCAGACCAAAAACATATACCATACCATTTCACATTGCCATGCCATGGCTGTTGTTACATATACTTTTGCCATTGTCACATATTCCTACCATTTACCCCATCACTTGGGGGAAACCCTCTTACCATTTTATCCTAAGCAAGATCATACCATCCTATCATTCCATTCCTATTTAGACCAAAGCCTATTTTGATCATGGTTCATTTGGTTATTCCCACACCTTTTGTGGTTGGATTCCAATAAACTTTCAATAATAAATCCAATCCATGTTTATAATGATAGTCTATGAGAGTAGTGTGATAGTTGATTTGGCAAGATATATTTCATCCTATCAAGTTTGTTTATGTGAGCCTGATTATAACCACCTATGGGAAAATTAGTGTTTCACCAATCTTGTTACTAATTATAACTACTTATGGGTAAATTAGTATCATTGACCTATGCCATTGTATCTTAGTTATAACTACCTATGGGCAAACTAGGGGCAACACTTGTTTATCATGCATTGCCACATCACCTTGCCATCACTATTTTACTTGACTGGCTATTTGCCAGATTTGAGAACTTGTTGAGACCTAGTTGGTTTTTCCCTACCTTACATGTGGATGGAATTACTATGACTTGAGGCCATTTTGGGACTTTATAGGTCATTATTAATTCATTTTGAGGTCACCTCAATCCCCATTTCCATATGCTCTCACCATTTTGTGAGCAACCTAAGCCAAATGCTCTCACCATTTTACAAGTATCTTATCATTCTCTAACGAGTTAATATACCTCAAAATTCTAAAAATATTCATAAAATTACAAAAATTCAAAAATATTTGTCTTGTTTAATCCTAGTCAGTTATCCTCGATCTGCTTTAGTGGGGCATGGTCATTATTAGGATGCTTTCTTTTACTTTTTTTTAGGCTTTCTATTTATTTGTTTATTTTAGGTTGTTTATTTGTTTGTTTTTATGTTTGTTTATTTGTTTATTCACTTGCCTATTTGTTTGCTTTTAGCACTGTTGCCTTGACTCAGTCTATATGGATTTGTTGGGTGATTCTTTAAGCACATTATTCTTGAGTCTATCCATATTCATATCTCAATATTATCATCATGGTTTTTATCATTGGTGTATTATTTTTGAGTGTTTATTGGATATTGGGAGTCAGTCCTTATGCATATTTTGGCCAAGTCCTCATGATGTTATATCATGATGCCTATTGACACATGCTAAAACAAACCTTAGCTTCAAGAAGTCTATTCAGTAATGGTAACGTCTCTTCAACACTGACATCCTGATTCCATCCTAATCATATCCCAAATAGAGTAATTAACTATGAAAGAATTTCAACCTTTATTAGTTTGGATGAGAATCTCCCTATTAGTAGGTTGTTTCAATTCATCATTACCCTCTATGATAAGTTATCATCATCCTCGACCAAGTTTATCATGTTTTTCATAATCAGGGTCCAATGATTATAACCACCTATGGGCAAATCATTGCACACCATCCCACCTACATTTCTCAATGACTATAACTATCTTTGGGTAAATCATTATGTTCTCACCACTTTAATTTTTCTACCCATACAGGGCCATGTTATTCTATTATTTGTCTATCCTAAATGGGGCACCTCCACCTTCTTAATGATTATAACCACCTTTGGGAAAATCATTGTGTTATCATACCACATTACCACTATCGGGGTAAAATGCTTATAATCTCCTTTGGGAAAACCATTATACATCATCCCACTTACATTTTCAATGATTTTGACTACTTTTTCAATATCATTATGTTTTCACCTCATCATCTTTCCTTTCTTTGGTTCCCTTGCTTCACTTCTTTCTTTTCGAGGGATCATTTGTCGACCTACTTGTGCCAATTGTTCCCTCGAGGGGCATCATATAGTTAGTTTATCATCATTGAAATTGTAGGCATACATGACCTTTTCATTTTTTGATAATATTTTATTGTACTTATAGCTTGTAACACCTTTCCAAATAGGGGCAAACTATAGACACCTAAATCTGGCCAATGATAACCTCTAATTGGGCTTTTGGTCAATTTCTACCCAAAATGCACAATTTAGCTTAAAAACACTAAAACATGAAAAATGATGTGAAAATGACATATTCAAGTGCCAATTTTTGATAGGGTATCCCTAAATGGGGTAATGCAATTTATGGGCCAACTAACTTTGATCAATTCATTTCGAGTCAAAATGTCAAATTTGCACCTAGGTGCTCTGGATTGCTCTTCCCTATCAAATATTTTGCACAAGACATGTGCCTTTGTTATTTGTTTTTGTCAACATCATAAATGGGAATATATTTATAACACATCTAACATCACCTTCTAATTCCAATCCAATCAAATTTTGGACCAATAACAAGGTATTCTGATCAATTTAAGTAATTTGTGCACAAAGTGCTTAATCATGCTTAAGATCTAATTAACCCAAATCAAGGCATAATTAATAATTCCATGAAAAATTGTTGAATATTTATTTTTAGAAATGAATGTTGAATATATGCATCATCAAGTGACCTCATTTATTGGGAAGACATCCCTAGGCCATAAAAGCCACAAATATTAGGATTCATGCCTCCCATGCCTCATAAATGCCTTTCATGATGCCCTCCATGCCTCTTAATTTCCCATTTTTCCAATGCCATGATGAAGATAATTATAAACTTAATTACAAAAATTAAATTAATCCTCAACCACACATATCAATCTTGAGATGGATGATGTAGGTTGATTTTGATCAAATCCAAAAAACTATAAATAGGAGGCCTCACAACATCATTTTTAAGCTTTTTTAATACAAATTTATAATGCCAAATTGGTTCCAAAAACTTCAAGCAACTAGTGTTATAATTCCAAATTGATTCCAAGCTAAGCCAAGCTACAATCCAAATGTTCCAAGGAGAAGATGAGATATCCAAGCCTCCTTTGATGAAGACTTCATGAGCACAAGCCAAGAAAGCCACTACAATAAAGAATTCGGAGCATCCAAGGAAGGTGAAGGAACTCTTGTATTTTATTCCTTTATTTTTAGTTGTGTTTATCATTTGATTTTGGTAACTAAGCTCTCTCTAGTGTCTAATCCTAGAGATGTTATGTTATTAGTGTGTTTATTTCATCTTGTTTTCATTATGAAACTAACACCATACTAACCATCCTCTCTTGAGTCAAATTCATAGATCACAATTGGTAGGTTTTAGTAATGGCAATGAGCTAAAATGATACATCATAGGAGTTAGCCTCATTAAAAATCCTAGAGGTCTAGTCTAGTTATAGAAATCTCACAACCTTAGACCATTCCCATGTTAGTCTAGGTATGGGTCTTGTATACACATAATATATTCAAAATTTTATTGATTGCTGACACTTTGTATCTTGTAGGAACCTATCAAGTATTAATCTCTCTGAGTGTATGCCTTAAGGAGTACACTGAGAAAGGGGTGGATAGACCATTGGTGCTTTGTAAGATTGTTGTCCCTTTTGCCACTTGCCATCTACACACGTATCTCCTAAAACCATTAACCCTAAGGTTATTCTTATCAGTCCTACCTCCTCCAGTATTTTTCCTCTTTCCATCCTACTTTTCTTTCCTTAACATAATTTTAGATTGTTGACTGTACTGGGTCAACTGGGTTGACCCAGTACAATTTAGGGGTATTTTTCACTTTTTTGGTTTGTTATCCTTTCGGCCAACCTAGCACATACCTAGCTAATTGTCTCCAAAAATACACTAGGTTGACCATGTAAAGTTGACATTCTTGGGAGAATTTAGGGAAATATCTACACACACACACAAAAGCACGCGTGCACGCGCGCGCACACACACACACACACACACACACACACACACAATTTCATTTCTCACCATTTAAAAAAGAGAAGAATTATTTAAAAACAAGTGTGAGTGAACATCTACTTATTGATCATTCTATTTGAGGAGTAAAGCTTGGGGTTCCATAATTTATTTGGAGATATGGATCTTGTCTTGTTGAGAATTATTTTGAATAATTAGATAGGTTATGTAAAATTTCTTTTCCCACCATTTAAAAAAGATAAGAATTATTAAAAAACAAGTGTGAGCGAACATCTACTTATTGATCATTCTATTTGAGGAGTAAAGCTTGGGGTTCCATACTTTCTTTGGAGATATGGATCTTGTCTTGTTGAGAATTATTTTGAATGATTAGATAGGTTATGTAGCCTAGAGCTGATTTATCTTGGTTATCCTTACATACCACAACAATATCTTGTGAATCACCTTGGCCAAGGGAGAGATTGAGGTTCGGCAGGTTTGTCTTCAAAGGTATGTATTCCTAACTTTATTTCTCCTTTGTAAGAGTAGATAGATAATTCATTTGTATTATTCTCTCCATGTATTAGGATTACATATACATTGGTGTGAGTATATGTCTTCTGATACATATTTAGTTTAGTTTGTTTTATTGTTTCTAACCCCTACTTTGTGCCATAAGCTTTGGTGTGCACTATATTAGATTTAATTTCTTGTTATTTCTATTTATGAATGTTTTAAACCTTAGGACTCCATTAGGGTTGTTGTGTGACTGTGTTATACTGTAGGATTTAGAACCCTTCCTAGCATTATATGGTGTGATAAGTGATACAAGTGATCCCTTAATCAAGTCTAGTATATCCCCATATTGGTCATGTTCTCACTTAACAAGTGTATCCCCAATTAGAAATGTAAGTATGATCTATCTTATCTGATCTAGGATTAATTCATAGACATGATGCATTTTTTATTGCATAAAATCTAGTAAACCCAATGTAAACTAACCCTTAAAATATTTGTTTACTTTTACATTCATTTATTTTGATCATCATTTTTTGATCATATATTTTGACATATTGGATCAATTCTATTGACTCGGCTATTTTTCTCCATGTGCAGGTTTCTAGGAACAAGCAACTAGATTGACACAGTCAACCCAATATAGATTTCTAGCCTTTTAGACACCCAGTTCAGCCTACTAGGTTCAGTCAGTCGACCCCTTATAGGTTTAACACTTTTTTAGTAGGTTCTTGTATATCTTGATTTATTCTATTAACCTATTTTGTAGGTTCCTCAAGCTTCTTCATCAACAATCTTCCTTCATTGCATCTCTGATCCACTAAGGTTCTTTTCTACATCTCTATTTCTCTCTTTTATGTCTTTCATTTCGTAGTTTGTAGTCTTTAAAATTTTCCTTGTAGAGTCAACTAGATTGACACTACTGACCCAATTCATTTTCAAACCTTACTTCTATAGTATAGGATCAACCTTGTTGAACTTATTATATATATATATATATATATATATATATATATATATATATATATATATATATATATATATATAGTGTCAACACTATAACTTATATCCAAGTTAGAATTAACATCATATCTATTAGTAATTAATTCACACTTCCTTTTTCTATTGATTGTATACTTAGAATAGTTCACATATTCTAATTAGGGGATTTTTAATTAATCACTTAGTTTCACTATTTCTATTTTATACACAAATAGCCAAATCACAAAAACATAAACAAGCACTTTAACATTTATATACCCTAGGCCAACCTACTTGTATTTCATTACCAATGGGGAATCTGACTTGATGCTCTGGTCAAGTATAAAGCATGGTTAATGGTATATTTTGGCTAAGCATCTGACACTCTTATCACGACAATGTGTGAAGTGAGGTGGTAGGTCCCAATACTAAGCCTATATTAGTACCACTATAGTTCCTTTCAGCCCAAACTACCTAAAACCATCCTTCGATTGCTATCTAGTACCTTGTTTATAGCTAACTTCTAATCATATTTAAAATCATTCTTAATAATATAATTAATAAATAGGTTGACCAATTAGTTATCTTTATTTTTAAAGTTGTTTGGTTTCTATTTATTTAATTCTATGTGCAAAACCTTACACTAGCTAGCATTAGTGCAAGATTTTGCTTTGTGTGTTTCAATCAGATTGGCCAACATCAATCCAATTAGTTATCTATTTCCTTTCAGTACTTAATTCTTTTCAATACTTGAAAAGTTATCTTATTTCATTTTACAATCTATTTTTAGGCTTCTTGAGTTCCCTATCTCCTATACTGGATTGACCTAGTGACCCAATGATTTTTTTGCCTTTTGTACATTATACTGGATCGACCCAGTCAACCCTGTATAATTTTATAGTCCCCATTTATGTACTAGATCAACCTAATTGGCCCTATATAATTTTAGTCACCTCTTTTGACTTTTAATTTCATAGTCTCTCTTCTTTTCCCTTCATCATGTACATTTTATTGGATAACAACACTGATTTACATTCAACATACATAATTAACTTTACCAATCCTAATATGGTCTCCCATATATAGATTAGGTCTCCTCTTTTGGATGCTAGTAATGTTCATATTACCACTTACATAATGAACTATGGTACCCCTCCTCATACCTCTTCATAGCATAATCCTATTTTCTCATTAGAAGACCAACCTAAGCTAGAATGTACTCCCAAAATGCTTTTATTTATCTCTAAATTTTTGCAACATTGAGGAAAGGATATTTATACCATTTATAGCCTCATGATTAGTGGTCAAACCAAAGATCCTCATTCACAATATGGGATTTGGAGATACCAATTTCTTTGGTTCTCAACCTTTTCCTTCAATTTCAATTCCTTGTTATGCCATGACATCTTCTTCTCTAACCTCTTCTACCTCCATGTCTAGTATCTCAACTAACATGGTAGGTTCTACATCTAGTGGGCCTATCATAAGGTCCACTATTGTTAATATTTCTACTAGTTCATCAATTACTACCCGAGGCAATCATGCTTTTAGTGCTTCTTCCTCTCAACCATTCACTAGTCCATATTTTGCTTCACAAGCAAATTTTGCCACTAGTGCCTCAAATCCTCACAATTCTTCTCAAACTCATACCAACACTAATAGTGGTACCCAAGCCACTAATACCAACACAAATATCAATTCTATTGATTATAATGCTAATCAAACACATAAAATTTTATTACAAACTCTCAATCAAATGAATACCTTTCAAGCTCATAACACAAATCAAATGATGAGAATGCGAAACCACCTCCTCAATCTTTAATCTCATCCATAACCAATGGCTTGGGGAATACATAACCAAAATGTTCCCTCTCCTCATCTTCATGATTCCCAATGTAATCTCATTCCTCAACCTCCTTTAGTCAATAAAACCATCAATCATCTACAAAATGAATCTCTCACTACTTAAATTGCCAACATTGATATAGGAGGTATAACATCTACAATTTCTTATAATGGGTCAACTAATCCTATCCTTCACCTTAGAACATTTGGAAATATTTTCTTGGATTGGGTCAAACTAAACACCTTTACTACTACCAAGATCCTAGCCAAAAATCTCACAGGTGATACCTTGGATCGATATAATCAACTTAGAGCTCATTCCATTTCTAGTTTGGAGGACTTAGTAAATGTTTTAGTTCAAGAATTCCAAAATAATGATCTTCCTAAAAAAAATTTGGCATATTTCATTAATTGCAAACAAAATGAGAATGAAACTACCAAAGACTTTGTTAAGAGATGGAAGACATTGTTAAATAAATGTGAACATAACATGGTGAATGATAACCTTTTTCATCTCTTTACAAATGCTCTCTTTCTTAGACTTCAATATCAGGTCTGAATTCTCTCTCCATGTACCTTGGAGGAGGATATCGACTAAGCTAAAAGACAAGATTTCTTAATGCATCAATTCAAGCCAACCCAACCTTCTGTGGGTCCTCATCTATCACTTAAGAACAAAAACCGTAATATCACCAATGATGGTATTATTGATTCTTATGTTCAAATTGTCATTCCTAACCCTTATTTGTAACGAGCTCCTTATCCTCAACAATATAATAATCCTCGTTTCTCTTCACCCAATAAAATCAATGTTCACAAACCTTTATCCTCAACTAAATTACTTAAGCGTCTATCGAGGCCTCTTTCATAATAACTTGACCCTACTCATCCTATGAAATCCTGGTATGATCCTAACAAATTTTGTTGGTTTCACACTAGTTGGGGTCATTCTCATGAAACCTATAGATAAAATCATAATTTAGCCGTGGATTTTTTTCTTGGACCTAATTTATATCATGATTCCATTATCCATAAGCATCAACAAGCCTATGAGATTGCTTTCAAGGACTATAAATCAAATGACAAAACTAAATCCTTGAATCAAACAAACACTTATTTGGATATCTATGAGGATTATTTTATGTAATCATCAACCTACCCAAGATAATCAAGACAAGCCCACCCCTTTCACCAATAATGTAGAAATTCTTATTGAGCCAACTTTCAAAAAGAATGTGGATAACATGAATAATATGTGAAGGGTGGTATCTTTCATTGATTCCCAACCTATCTACACTCCTCTTTCACATAAGACATATCATGTTATCAAAGATTCTTCTCCAACTAATTTAAATGAGTTGGGGAAAGAATATATTATCACTTCTGATGATCCAATTTTTTATTCTCCCTTGGATAACACATCCCATTATATTTCTACAACTCTTCCATCATCTTCCAATGCTAATGATAATCAAGATTATACTAACACTTCTTCTTCCAATTCTCAAAATTAACTTAAACCAACTAGTTCATCATCTCAACATGATTTACAACCTTGTTCTAAATCTTCTTCTCATTCTTATAAATAAAAATTCTAATGTACTTTAACTCCTCCTTCTGAGGACCTTCTTAACCATTACACACCTATATCTAATAACCTTATTATGGGATATGATGAGTGGGATCCCATTATGGAGCTTATGAATCTCCCATCCCAAATTCCATTTCTTGAGCTTATGAGGACTTCCCCACATCATAGAAAATGCCTCATGTAGCTCTTATTTGAGATGAATGTCCTTTGTCCTCCCCTGTAAGGATGGGAAGCATCTTTATCTAGTTCTGAACATACTATTTTTCAATAATGCAAAGACATGTCTATCAACATTGATGAAACTATAGACACTTCTCTTTCTTTATGATTTACTATTGCTTCTATGATTTTTGATGACATTATACTTCATGCGGATGATCCTCCTTTATTCATTAGCATCCAAATAGGTGATATCCAAGTTAAGCATGCATTAATTGATGAGGGTTATGGCACCTATGTTTCTTCTCTTTATTTCGTTAAGACTCTTAGATATTCTAATACAATCTCAAGTCTATATGAAACACATGCCAAGGATATGATAGAAGGCAAATACCTCCTCTAGGTTGCATGTGTCTTCCCATTACCATCCCACCTATCACCATCTATGTGAAGGTGATGATCTTTAACTTCCCCTTTTCTTATAACATCTTACTTGGTAGGATGTGGACTCATTGCATGAGAGCCATCACTTCTTTCACCTATCAATGCATTAAATTCCCTCATAATGGAGCCATTTACAGGATTCAAGGTGACACTAACCTTTGGAATTTTGAACAATTCCCAGATCATGGTGTTTTCAAGATTCCTACTCTTGAGCCTTTACCAAGTGTTCCATTCTATGAGTCTCAATGTCTTGACTATCTTATTAATTCAATATGTAGTTATAATGGGCATCCTAAGCTCATTGGTAGCATTCCTCCTAATATTTTAGATTCCAATGATGATGAGCCTAATGAGATTAATTTGAAAATAAAAAATTATGATCTCACACCTCATCTCATCTCTCAGCTTCTTGATTCCTTGTAGTTTCATTCTTGTAAACCTCCTTATGATAGCATTCTCATAGTCTTAACCAAGACTAGGAATTCTATTCACCATGCTTCATCAGATGACAAGGTTATCCCTACCTATGTCATTGATCTTCACACCCCAGATTATGATGATGGTAATTCCCTAGATGATCCATTTTTAGGTAGTCTTGTACAAGCCCATGATGTTGAGATTGTTCATTATCATTTTTATTTACTTTAGTCTTTTCATGCATCTCATCATTTTCCTTCATTTATAGTTCTTGATTTTTGCATTTTCCCCTTTTATCATAGGGTAGAGATGGCACTGACACCTCTAATTTATAAGAAACCACATAGGACTATGCTCATAGATCATGATATGATCAGGGCTTACCATTTTTATAGTCACCTT
This sequence comes from Torreya grandis, assembly GCA_037957365.1. NCBI lineage: Eukaryota > Viridiplantae > Streptophyta > Pinopsida > Cupressales > Taxaceae > Torreya > Torreya grandis. Next base: position 1,378,798 of record JARHVA010002155.1, read on the forward strand.
AAACCTTGTAGTTGGTTTACCCCTGAGTTTAGTGTGACCCTCCTTAGACCCTTTATAGATCTTGCCCCTCCCTTAGTAGATCCTGCTATAGTTGAGCCTCTTACTACTCCTATTATAATTGATCCTATTCTTTCTCCTACTATTGTTGAGCCTACTTCTACTTTCAATGTTGTTTTTCCTTCCATTGAGTCTAATTCCATTATTTCCTCATCATCACCTTCCATTGGTGATGGTTTTTTTTTGTGCCTAAGATAGATCCTTTACCCACCAAATGGGCTGATGAGTGTTCTTTAGCTTCTTCCATTCCTATTTTACCTCCTTCCATGAGTGTCTCTACTAAAACTAATCATAAGCATATTTATTACTTCCATGGGATAGATAACCATTCTTATACCTATTGTCAAAAGTTATGGTAATATATTGATACCTTGAATCCTTTTTCCCCATCATCAGACAAAGCTATACCTCCTCCAAAGGTACTTCTTAAAAAATTTCCCAAGTATGGTGAGGTATATTTTTTATGGAATCTATTTAGCACCCATCACACTAATCGTTATTACATCCTATAACAACATCTCAAAGATCACCTTATAGCCATTGCATCCTATAAAAACATCTCAAAGATCACCTTATAGCCATTCCCAAACCTTCTACCACTCTTCCCATAGGTAATTCTTAAAAGAAGGATCCTCGTTCTTATCCTATGGCTCCACCTCCAATGGTTCCATCACCTCTTGTGGTCCCTTCACCACCCTCTATGCCTCCACCTATGATACTTTCACCAATGGACCTTCCCTCACCTGTGGATCCTTCTCCAGTTGTGAATCCTTCATCTGTGGATCCTTCTCCACTGGTGATTCCTTCTCCTCTCATAAATCCTATTTCCACACATTCTCCTAACCAACCTTTACCTAATTTTATTCTTCAGCATGATCCTTTGAGCAGTACTAATTTTTTAATTAGAAAATCAAAAAATAAGTATTTGCTTAGTATTCATTAAAGATTGATGAAACCTTAGTAGTAGTTTGATTACAACTTCATAGAGATCTATCTGATGTATTGGATAATGTGTATGGATAAATTTACTAGTATTTATGAGCACATGCATTGTGATTTCACATTTATATAGGATTGGACATGTGCTCCAATTTCATTTATATCTGTTATATTATTTGGCACTGTGTCAAATTTCTACTTATCATATATCATGATTTCTTACTTGTTGTAATATATCTTTCTTATCTTATATTTTATCTTTTGCATATGATTGTCTTTTATTTATGATTGCTTTCCCTCCCCTTTTTCCTAGACTTTTTCTCAAAAATATCTTCTAAAATATTTATGATTATTTTGCTTTCTTATCTTTATTTTTCATAAGATAATTTGTCATGGTGATTTGGTTATACTTACCCTATTCCCCTTGGTTATTATCTCCCTTTACTATGTGATCAGTTAGCAAACAATCTATCTCATTACTTTCTCCTTTTACCAATCCACCTTTGGATCTCTTATTTTCCTTCTACCTTTTTCCACAAATTAAGTTTATACATGGTTGAGACTTGAGATCACATGTAGTTAATTATTAATCCTAAGTATCTTAGTTGGTCTTCATCTTTGGTTACTTCACTTCCTCTAGTCTTAGCCTACAACTCATTCATGTGTATCACTATGTCTCTCATGATTAGTCATTCCAAGTCTGTATGAAGGAGGAATATTAAAAATCTTTCAAAATAAAGTTAAAATACAAATCATTTAAACAAAATTCTATGATATCAAAAAGTAAAAATTAATCTTAAAATTCTAATCACACTAAAAGATGTGATTCAAATCACATTTAATTCTTCTAGTCGAAGCTAAAACTCCATAGTTGGCCTCAAAGTAGAACTGAGGTCCTTTGGGTTATGGTAGGCCAATAGATTAGAAGAGGATAATAAATAAATATTTTGGTGCTACCGAATTTCTCACACAAGTACCCAATCTTCACAATAGATTAATGACTCTGTAAGGGGTCCTAAAGAGTAGGGAACACATCATGGGAAGGTAGGTCCATTTTATTTTATTTGTACCAATCTACCTTCATGATTTAATATTAGTTGCATGCTTATTTTCAAACAAAGCTTTGTGTTTATATTGAATAGGTTTCCTTTGTAGATAGATGACCACTAGTTATTGTAGACACCTAAATCTAGCCATCGATAACTTCCAACTAGGTTTTTGACTAATTTCCACCTAAAGTGCACAATTTGGCCTAAAAACACTAAAATATGCTAAATGATGTGAAACTAACATATTAAGATGCTGATTTTGGTTAGAGTATCATTAAATGGGGTAATGCAATATATGGGCCAACTAATTTTGATTAGATCATTTTGAGTCAAAATGCCAATTTCGCACCTAGGTCTTCTAGATTGATCTTGTCTATCAAATATCTTACATAAGACACATGCATTTATTATTTTGTGTTGTTAACATCCTAAATGGGATAATTGTTATAATGCATCTGACATCACATCCTAATTCCAATCTAGTCAAAATTTGGACCAATAACAAGGCATTCTAATCAATTTGAGTAATTTGTGCACAAAGTGCTTAATCATGCTTAGAGATAATTAATCCAAATCAATGCCTAATTAATAATTCCATGGAAACTTGTTGAATTATTATTCTTGGAAATGAATATTGAATATTTTCATCATCAGGTGACCTCATTTCTTGGGAAGACATCCGTAGGCCATAAATGCCACAAATATCAAGATTCATGCCTTCCATTCCTCATCAATGCCCTCCATGCCTCTTAATTGATCCTTTATACAAAATATTTATGATAATATTTATAAATTTTAATTTCATAATTGGATTAATCCTTAGCCACACATCTCAATCTTGAGATGGAGAATTCAGGTTGATTCTAGCCATTTACAAAAATCTACAAATAGAGAGGCCATGGACATCATTTCTAAGCTATTTTGGTACAAAATTATTATGCTCAAATATCTTTAAAAGATATTGAAACTAGTGTTACCATGAAAAATTGATTATAATCCAAGCCAAATCCAAAGGTGGTAAGGGGAAGAGGAGATAGCCAAGCCTCCTTTGATGAAGACTTCATGAGCACAAGCCGAGTAAGCCACTACTACAAAAGCATTTGGAACATCTAAGGAAGGTGAAGGATTATTGTTTTTCCTTAATTTTTAGTTTTTTTTATCATTTTATTTTTGTTATTAAGCTCACCTTAGTAACTAGGTATGAAGGTGTTAGTTTAGTGTGTTGTTTATCAATTTGCTTTGTTCATTTTATCACTAACACAATACTAATCTCCTCTTAGTCAAATTCCTAGTTCACAAAATGGCACACCTAGTGGGACAAAATGCATCCCACACATGAAGAAGATCATTATGCAACTTTAAAATATTCATTTGGATCATTAAAACTTTTACAATTTCATTTTCTAACTTTTTTTTACCATTTTTTTCTTTGTCATGGGTTTATATAGTAACCATCATCAATTGAGTAAACTGCTAACAATCATTTTCAACCATTGTCGATTAAGTATAACCATCATTAGTTAACCATCACCGGTTAGTAAAACCATCATCGATCTACATAAAAATCACCATCACCAGTTAGTGTAACCATCTTCGATTAGTATAATTGATGAAGGTCACTGTGTTTTTTTTTACACAAACCTGAGATCTCATTTTTCTAAGTTGGTTGTTTCATCTTCAAAAGTGATTCTAAGCTAAACATCTTGCTAACATTTTTTTTACATGTTTTAATTTAAAAATCATCAAAGCATGCTTAAATAGATCCTTTTAAACTTCTTTTAGGGTGTTTTAAAAAGAATCAAACTTTTCATTTTGGTGTTTAAAGGAAAATTATTTAAGGTGCTATTACTCAAATCATGTAGTTAGCTTTCAAATTTACAAATTAAGACCAAGGAGTCAAAATAACACCACCTAATTTTTAAAATTGGTGCTTAAAATTGAACTCACTTGTCTAATTTTTTGTATTCAATAGTTGTTTAGTTGTTTTTTGATTGGCAAAGAGAAGGATGTTACGTGTATGCTCTTCCATTTATCCCTTTTAAGGAACCCTTGGAATCAAAAATTCCATCTTTACTACAAAAATCCCAGTTCGAGGGTTAGAAATAATGTCATCTAAAGCACTCCCCAAAAACTCATCAAAGTTTGGGTGGCCTTGAAAATAACCCTAAAGTCTTTCTTTTTTGTGTTTTTTATTTCATGTAAACTTGGCTTACGAGGGGGACTTCATTACCTCGCATGAATTATTTAGGGAATATTTGACCCAGGGTTTCATCTCCTGGCATTGACTTCATCCACTCCTTCTAAGTTGCACATGGGACATTTCTACATTTGAACATCATACTACATTGAGCAAACAATAGGATGTAGTGGTTGTAAAAAGGACTAGACCTTTTTACAACTAGCCAATGCCACGGTCACCCAATTTCCATGATTATCTTTTGCATCATTTGATGTGAAAGTCATTATGAAATTAATTCCCCTAGAAATATTTGAAAGCTTGCTAGTTTAGTTAACCCCACATTTCCATACCCTTGCTAGGATTTGGATGATTATACTTAATGTATTTTGGTCATTTTTTCTCGGTATGTTTTGAGACTAAAACTTGTTTGTTTGTTCATAATCCATGTAAAAACCAATTTTTATATACATCACTCTTTTTTCTAAAGAGGCATTATGCTAGCCATTTTACACCACACTTGTGCCTTGAAAGTTTTTCTAAAATTGTTTGTGTGTGTGTCATTTGAGTTGCAGAGGGTAGTATTATGCTAACCAAATCATGTCAAATCATTTTTCCTTTGAGTCTTTGAAACATAACATTGACCACATCATTCAAGCATTCTTACACTATTAGACCACTCAATTTGTTTAAAAAATTGTTTCACCTTGTATAAAAAACTATTTATTTCAAACCTTGTCATGTATACCATTTGGGCCTTTGTCTTATGCCATCATGTTATCCATTCTTGTCTATCTTTTTTAGTCAAATCCTAGTTTTCAATATTGAGTTTTCAATTAACCTTGTCAATTTTGGATTCAAACATTAATTGATTTCTGTTTAGGCCTTAATTCATGGGTTTGATACATATATATTTATCTTTTGAGTTGCATAACTTTGGTTAATTGATTCATAAAATTTGAAACCTATTGATAATTTATTTGTCTAGAGCCTATCCTCATCATTGTTTATTCCTTTATTTTGGAAAACATAGTCTTTCTTCAAAGAGATTTTTGTCTTATGAATATGCCAACTAATCATGTTCATGTTTGATTCTGTGTGATGGGTCTATGTCAAAGTTATTTCCAAACTTGTTAGATTAAATCAAATCACATCAGCCTTTGTTTCAAGTCTATATTTTGATGTTGTTTGGAAAAAAGTCCTAGCATATGCCTATTTGTTTGAGCCTATATTTTGACTCTGCATTTGGATAAAAGACCTAGTAATTCAAATTTTCCCTTTCCTAGTTTAGACCTTGTTTGAAACACTTTGACCTAGACCTTTGACATATCAATTTTTAATTAGACACTTGACCTTTTGTGCATATGACATTTTGACATTAGACATTTGATGTTAGACTATTTTATACCAAGTTTTATCACAAACCATTTTGGAGATACAACTCCACACTTTTGACCAAGCTAGACCAAGTTTGAACCATTTGTCCTTTGGATACCATATTTTAGAGTTTGTATAACTCTAATCCTTTTTATTTCAGATCTTTCATCATTTATGTAGATATGTCTAGCTACACTTATGGTGGAGTCACATAAAACCTAACTTATGATAGAATGGTTGCACAAAATGCAACTAGGAAACCCTATAGAGAAAGATTTTCTAAGGAGTTTTATTATTTTCCCTACAATACTCCATATGGGGAACATAGTCATCCAAATTGAGACCTTGATTGGCATGAAGAGGCTTTTGAGGAGGAATTTGAAGACCCAACTATAGATAATGTTTTTTGGGATATGAATTAATACTCTCTTTACAATAATCAATACATGGAACATAGTCAAGAACCAACTTATGATCCAACTCATGATTGGGATGATATGGTTTATGAGGAAGACTTAGATGATTTGGCTTGTGTAAATAATCAAGTTCCATGATGTCCTTTTTTTATCTGATCATCAACTACCCCTAACCCTCCTTTAACTTATATGAGATATCAAGCTCTATAACATCTAAGGAATACCATTACCATTCCTAGACCTAGTCCTTTGGCTTGTGTGAATAACTAGGCTCCACAACACCCCATTATCATTCCAAGACCTAGTCATTTGACTTATGTGAGAAATCAAGTTCCACACCACTCTATCATTACCATTTTAGGATGTTGTCCTTTATCTTGGGTGAGAAATCATGCTCCCTAATGCCCTACCATTATCCAACCATAGACTATTTTTAGGACCAAACTATGATTAAAATTGGTATTTTCTAACTCATTAGAAACCAAGGCCAAGAGAACCAACTAGTCTAAGATGTTTTTATTGAACCAACCACTTGTGATAAGTCAACCTATGATGAATCACCTATTGAACCTATAATAGGTGTTGAGGAGTCTCACATTGATGAGCTAGTCTTTGTTGTGTCACTTTTTAATGATTATAATTGCCTTTAGGAAAATCATTACCTTGATCATGTGCCTATTTTATAAGATCCTCCTATTGACAAGCCATTCTCTAAGGAGTTGTCTTTTGTCCATTTTTCCATCCTAGAGGAGTCCCACTTTGACAAACCAATTTTTGTGGAGCCCGTTATGCCATCATAGGTCATTAATTATCCAATACCAAATATTCAACAAGACATCATTATAACAAAGTACCCATCAGATGAAGAATAAAAGTTAGAGTTAGGTTCTATTCTTAAATGAACATTGCATTTACCATCAAAATTTGAATCAACATCAGTTTTAACATCAGATTCAAAGTCCCTTTAGTTAAAATTAGATTCAGAAGAAAATTATATTTGTGGTTGTTACAACATTTGTTACGCATGCCTTATAGATCAATTTTAATATATTTGTGATCCTTATACAATTTTTGAGGATGAGTACTTCAGCTTCAACACAAGTTATCCTAGTATCTTCTACAAGGATTGTACAGCCTCTCCCTATTCCATTACTATTCCATAGGCCATTACCATGAACCAAAATAGCTATTTATTGACATTTCACCTCCCACAAGTGTTGATTGGGATTGACAAAATCACACTTTATTGAACTACATAAATGGTGACATAAAAGTTGAAGAAGAGCAAGGAGGCCAAGACCACATTCATATAGCAAAAGAACACTCTCCTAGTGAAACCTTTTTAGAGGTGCTAGGGGACAATCAAAGTTAGAACTCAGCATCTTCTAGTAAAACGTTTTTGGAAGCACTAGAAGACAATCAAAGTCAAAAGTCAACATTCCTTAGTGAAACATTCTCAAATGTGCTACAATATAATCAAGATTACTTCATTCATGAAAAACTTAATGAGGCACCAATAGCTGAGCACAAAAATTCTTCATTGCTTGATGAAGACAAAATCAAAGATCAAATCAAAATAACTTCCAATATATAGCCTAATTAGATGGTAGCTACTCTCAAGCTCAAGCAACAAATTTTTTTGATGGTCCTATCAAGAGAACAAGTCTTTGGCCCCACCACAACCAAAGTTATGTTGAATCTAGCATCAACAACATTATGTGTGATTGAACATTTTGATCTTCATTTGTTTCCCCACTATTATACATTCCATTATTATCTATATTCCATTTCACAATCAAACCTACCATCCATTATTTGTACTTGTTTACCATCCATAGTCGTACTTTCCTTTGTAGAGGCTATAAAGATACCTTGTCTTGATCTTTGAAGGAATCAAAATCAATGACAAATGAAGATCACAATAACATTATCAACATCCAAATCTATAGGTAGTTATTGACAGAGTAGCTATTCAAATAAGGTGTGGAATAGAAATTAACATGATCAAATATTCTATTTATATCATTTGTTTATTAGGATGTGTGTCTCCCCATCAATAGGAAAAATAGAATAAAAAAACACACCCAAACCAAAAACATGTACCATACTATTTTACATTGTCATGCCATTGTCATTGTTACATATCTATTCACCATTATCGTATATCCCAGATAATCACCTTCTCACTTGGGGGCAACCCTCTTACCATTTTATCAAATTTATCAAACCATCATTATCCTTAACAAGACCATACCATCTTATCATTCTATTCCTATCTATACCAAAGCCTATTTTTAGTCATCTTACCCAATCCTATTTTGATCTTAGCTACTTTGGTTCTTCATGCACTTTTCAATAGAGGTTTCCAATCAAGTTTCAAAAATTAGTCCAATCCATGTTTACAATGATAGTCTATGAAAGTAGTATTATAATTGATCTAGAAAGATATCTTTCATTTTTCATCCTGTATTAAGCTTGTTAATGTGAGGCTAATTATAACCACCTATGGACAAATAAATGTTTCACCAGTCTTGCTACTAATTTTAAACATATATGGGAAAATTAGTATCATTGACCTCTTCCATTTTATCCTATTTATAATTTCTTAATGTTAGACTAGGAACATCACTTGTTTATCATGCATTGCTGCATCATCTTACCATTACTATTTTCATTTGACTAGCCATTTGCTAGGTTTGATAACTTGTTGGGACCTAGTTTTTTCTTGCCTTTTTTATGGATATAATTACTATAAATTGAGGTTATTTTAGGACTATGTGGGTCATTCTAAATTCATGTTGAGGTCACCTCAGTCCCCCTTTCCATATGCTCTTATTATTGTATGAGCAACCTAAGCCAAATGCTCTCACCATTTTGTGAGTAGGTATCTTGTCATTCTCTCACGAGTTAAGATATCTCAAAATACCAAAAAACATTCATAACATTTAAAAAATCCAAAAAAAATTGTCCTTTCTATGCTTAGTTAAGTTATCCTTGATCCACCCTATTAGGGCAAAGTCATTGTTAGGATGCTTTATTTTGCCTTTATTTTCAAGCTTTCTATTTGTTTATTTATTCAAGTTATTTGTTTGTTTATTTTTTTGTTTGTTTTTTCACTTGCCTATTTGTTTTCTTTCATCATGGTTGACTTGACTCAGTCTACATGTGTTTATTGGGTGATTCCTTGCACACATTGTTCTTGAGTCTATCTATATTCATATGTCAACATTGTCATCATGGTTTTTATCATTGGTGCATTATTTTAAAGTGTTTATTGGATCGGGAGTCAGTCCTTATGCATTTTCAGCCAAGTCTTCATGGTGTTATATCATGATGCCTACCATCACATGTGTTTCTATTCAAATTTCGCTTTCAAATTCAAAGGAGAGAAAATGAGAAACTTAAAGAAGGAATGGTCAAGGCTTGTATGTACCTGGATACAGTCTGCGCACCTTAATCCAGACGCTGTGAGTACTCCTCTTTGGCTGTGGAGGAATGACACCTGAAAGAGATAAACACTAAAAACATGAAGAATGTTAGTTGATAAGAGAGTGGATTGCCAAGCAAAAGCTTGGTCCTAGAAGCGCTAAGGCTTCTTGGAGGATGAAAATCCACTATTTTAAGATAGAATATGACAAAGACAGAAAAGAGAAATAATGAAAGATGTGAAAAGAAAAGACTAAAAACAAATGCGTACCTAATAAGCTGCAATTTGGTAAACACAGTCGCCGGCGTCGGTTGGTCAAGGTGCCGACGTCGGTTAATATGCCAATGTCAGTTGGGGTAGTGACCGGCGTCGGTAGAGGGAAAGGTCTTTAGACGAGGTCTGGTTAGGTCTGTGGTCCGTGAACAGGGTCTGGTCAGGGTTTGGGTTTATTTGAGTGGTCTTGAGACAAAGTTTTGGGCTTGGTTGAATGGTCTGGGGTCTGGGTCTGAGAGTCTGGTTGAATGGACAGAGTATATGGTCTGATAGAGGATAAAGGCAATAGGGAGATGGAGAAGTAAAGATTTAGGTTTGGCTTGGTTAACAGTCTGGTTTGGGGAGAGGGAGTGATGAATCTAATTCATAATAATTAGAAGCAAATGACTAGAAAACACAAAGAAAACACAGACAATATACTTACCTGTGTCTTGTTGAAGGTGTGCTACTAATGATTCCCATACCCACTGTTGATGTAGCCTATGTGGAGAACCTGTTGCTGACAGAGAACTCTGAAGCTGTTTCTATGCCTGAGGGAGAAAGTGAGAGGCTTCACTGAAAGATTTGGCAGATTGATGGATGGTCGAAGACTGAAGATCGAAGGATTCATGATTTGCTTCCGAGATTAGCCGATTTCTAATTTTTTGATCGTCAAAGAGTCAGAAAAGTTGGTTAAGTATAACCGACGTCGGTGACTCCACCGACGTCAGTCGACAAGTGACCGACGTTGGTGGGGTTAGAATGGGCAAAAAGAGCAACTAAGCCCATTTTTCATCCGCCAAGTGCACTATCCATTGGAGAATGTCGAAGGTTGGGCTAAATACGCACGAGAGTTTGTTAGGCGGTTAGAGAGAAGTAAGAATAGGTCTTGGGTGAGTCATAGGATGGGAATTAGTCCAAGGCGAGGTGTCCTAGGCGAGGTGTCATGGGTGATGTGTCCAAGGAGGGGGGTTAATTCAAAATAAGTTTATTATTTTAAATTATTAATTTCATGTTTTTGGAATGGGTTAGGAATGGACCAAAGGGGAAGGTGACCAAGGGTTAGACACTATTTAGGTGTCTACATTTTCCCCTTTTTGTCTTGTTGGTTGTTCTAAACGAACTGCAAGACAAAAATAGGAGTCAGTTGCCCCAGGTATAGGATAAGATTGATTTCATCTTGTTGGTTGTTCAAGTGAACTGAAAGACAAAAAATAGGCGAGGGTTGGTTGCCCCAATTATGGATGAGGTATCCCCCCTCAAAGCAGTAGTCAAGAAAAAGGAACTTGGAATCGGGTGTTGATTTGATAGAGAGTGGATGGAAAGGGTAAGATAGAATGAGAATGCTGCAAAAGTTGTGATTGCACGTACACCACTGCACGAGAATGGTCAGGTCAAATTGTCACAGGTCGAGGGTCAAGGAGTACCAAAATTGAAATAACCGATCCCCAAAATTTAGTCATCTGCTGATTGGGTTATTCAATCTAAGCTGAAGCTCCAATGGTCATCATGGTCCAGGTATCCTAGGCTTAGGAAGTGCTCCCAAAAACACAAAAAAGTCACAAGTAGTGCGGATCAACTGGCTTGCGATCCTATACTGGTGAAGGGCAAAAGTGGTCTGCGCACAATTTTGCTAACCATTCGTGAGTTAGCATACATGAAAAAAACAACCAATGCAACGTTCGTCTTGGAAGTGGTCAGATTCTAAAGAGATAGTCGATATCTCTAAGGTATGGTGGTCGATGGATGGAGGCAAAAGTGATCTCAAGTGTGCCCCATGGGGTTAAGATGACTTCTACTGAGAAAGCTGACTGATTAGGGCATGATTTTGGTCATGGAGAAGAATCTGGAGGGTTGAAGTCTGCCAATGTTGGTGACAAAACCGATGCTGATGCCCCTAAGGAACTGACATCGACCTAAATCGGCCGACGTCGGTGGCCTAGGGCACAATTTTGCCGACATCGGTGGCCTGTCAAATCTGACAAAATTGGATTGGCGGCCCACCAAAAGTCATTTGCTATTTGTTGGTTGAGAGAAAAAAGAGCTCTGGAGTTGATTGAGTGAAAGTGACTTAAAGCTGACTGAGGAGCGGTGAGAGGTGGCAGAGGAACATTGGTGAAGAGAATGAGTCGATTGGACACTGCAAGGACGCGTGTGGGCCAACAGGAGCGTGCAGAGTCATTAGCATGGAAGAGATGGCAGAGGGGAGTAGAGGACCCACAGGAGGTCCACCACCAGTGGCACCCATTGTGCCACCATGCCGACGATGCCGTGATGAGGTAGGAGGGCCCTAAACGCTATTTGCACTATTTTTGTTTTGTATTTAATTTTTCAAAGTTTTGTTGTTTTTGGTTGAAATCGAGGGGGGAGGGTAGCTAGGAAGGTGGGTAGGGAGTCTAGGATAGCTTAGGAGTCTTTTTAGAGGGTTTTGGGGGGTTTAGGGGTTAAATTGGGGAAGCCCTAATTGTTAGGGCTCGCCCCATTCAGCCCTAGGGATGAACCAGTCACCGACGTCAGTGGGTTCACTGGCGTTGGCTGACCAGCGACCGGCATCAGTCACTAACCTGCCAACGTCAGTTAGGTGAGTGCCATCATTGGCATGCTAACTGATTTCGGTGGCTGCCTGGTCAAAAAGGGTGGTGAAAAATGGTCAAGTCAAAAGCTACACCAAGGGCTTCCCGAGTTGCGGGTTAGGCATAGATGGTCAGAGTGGTTGGTAAAAGAGGAAGAGTAGGAACAATTTTAACTTGAGATTGACTATGGATGGATGTAGGTGAGGCAGACTCTGATGCTGTGAGATCACCTCCTGACCTTGCTGATGCAGATGCGCAGAGGTGTGACAATCGAGGAGTGGGCACAGATGAGCGCAGTGGGGCTAAGCGGTCTGAGACGCTACTGCAGAGTGGTGAGGGATGTGAGTCTCATGGTGGCATTGATCAAGTGGTGGGACCATGCCACCAACACCTTCCACCTACCCATGGGTGAGATGATGGTCACGATTGAGGACGTGTACCAGATTTTGTGGCTGCTGGTACACGAAGCTGATATCTATGCGTGCTTGAGAGAGGTGCACGACATACACATGGTGATGCTGTTTGGGGAGCACATCACGAAGATGAGCTGCCATTCAGCTAGTTTTGCCTATGAGTCTTTGTACGCAGCAGATGAGGGTGCACATCGGCTGGCAGTTCTAATGATGATCAACATCACAGTTTATGCATTACCAGATGTGGAGGGAGGCAGGTTCCCGGTGGCCATGACCAGGGTTTTGATGGACATGCTGGAGTAGTAGATAGTGTTTGCCTGGGCACCCATCTTTTTGGCCCAGGTATACAGAGAGTTATGGGGCATCAATCGGTAGCGACGGTATAGTCTGTGTGTAGGCCACCTTCTGCACTATTGGGCATACGAGCACATTGTGGTTACCTGACCTCTCGGCCTCCTAGTGGCAATCTAGGTTGGCTTCAAGGTCAGATTCAGATGATGGCACGAGGTGATGGTGCAGATGCAGGTGGATGGAGTGGTCAGGGATATTGATCACTATCGAGGGGTACTGAAGGCCCTGATTCTAGCAGATATCATTTGGAGACCATACTTGGTGTATCTAGCATTCAGAGACCAGGGCGAGCAGATGGTCGAGACTCAGAGCATGCGATGGGTCAGAGGTAGGTGAGCCAGTGAGCTTGAGAGGATCCTGACAGAGAGAGTGCGGTGCCAGTACGGGCTGTTATAGGATGTACCTCCTGCATTCCCACCGTACAGATGAGATGACATTGAGGTGCCGCTCCCACTTCCAGAGGAGACAGAGGGCCCAAATTTTGAGGAGTTGCTGATAGGACCTGGGGTGGTTGACTCGGGGTGTACAAAGGCCTACATGGTGTGGTAGGTAGGGCAGTACATAGGCATACAGGTGGGTCTCCAGCTGGATCTACAGGCTGTTACCAGGGAGTGGGATATAGCCCACGAGGAGAGGGACACTGCATAGTAGGAGAGAGACGCGGCTCAGGCCTAGGTCACAGTTTTGTAGGGATAGCTGGCAGGGGTTACAAGGCAGCTGATGGAGATGACAGGTCAGGTGGCAGCGTTGACAGGGTAGGTCACTCTGTTATAAGGACAGCTAGCTACAGCCTAGGCATAGGCAGTGGTAGGTCAGAGCTTTGGATGGCAGGGCCCATGGCAAAAATCATCTCAACAGCTGGCATTTTCACAGGGGGCAGGACCGTCGGCATCTGTACAGCTTGGTCAGCCACAGCCACAGGGGCCAGGACATGGCACAGTAGCAGGGCAGATGGGTCCACCGTAGACTATATCTCTAGTTAGATACAGTGATGTGCTGGATGAGATCACTTATTATGAGAGGGCCATCAGGGGGTTCCCTTAGATATAGTGATACTCAGAGATGCGGGCAGAGCAGAGCCGACATAGGTCTATGTCTCGAGTGACGGCTTTTGGGTCTTGCAGATGACACAGATCAGAGGGGGGAGAGGATATAACATCTTCCCGGCCACCGCCACCACCACCACAGCCACAGCCTTGAGGGCAGACCTTGAGAGTTGATTTTTTGATGTATATACCAGCCTGCGAGCTGTTGATGCGAGATGTATTATATTTTGTTGAGAGAGAGAGATAGAGACAGATTGTGTCATTGTATAAAAGATTTTGAGATATATATGATGATGGTTTTGGATTATTGATGTGTTATGGATGCTATTTAATGTTTAATGTATTCAGCATTTTTGATTATGATGATGATGCATGTTTTGATATTATGTTTATGATTATAATGTTATGATGATTAAATGTGATAATACAATGTTATGGTCAATGATTATAATGATGATGATGAATAAGGATTATGTGATAGTGATATTTATGTTATGACTTGAGGATTATATGATGTGAATGCTTAATTATGTGATGATGATAATGTGTTTGTGATTAATGATTATGATGTAAATGATGAAAATGATTATGCTAAAGATTATGAAAATATGTGCTTGTTTGTGATGTGATTGGCAGGTGACGAGAGAAGGAGATGGAAGAAAGTGACGAAGAGAATGGCTGAGCTAACCCCAGAAGACCCCATGTCAACTGAGTGCTGCCTACATAGCCCTTGTCGTTAGGGCCTCAGGCCAATGTAGTTCTCCCAAGAAGGGAAGATCAAAGTGGTTGATGTTGGTCATGATAAGGATATAGCATTTCCCATATGTCTGAGGGTACATGCATGAAATGACAAGGAAAAGATGATGCTACAGCTTTTTCCAAATGGTGTAAGCTGTAACATTGGTCGGGGTTTTTTCATCCCTAGAAACTATCCATATTCGTGATGGATGTTTGCTAAGAATGAATCGCAGGTCGATTTATGTTTCAGCAAGTAATGGTTTATGCTTGACATAAATTGTGTAGTTGATAGTTTCCATGTTTATTGTTGTCTATGGAAACTAGAATGATTAGGTTATGTGAGTGGTTTGAAAAGAGTTGGATTGAGTCGGTTTGACAAATGATGGGGTTGAATGTGACCAAAGTGTAGGGAGAAAGTAAAAGGCATAAACGTCCTTTTATTAACAAGGACCAAAAAAGACAACATAGACAGGGGTTGTTAGAACCAAGAGCCCCCTTAATGCGTTGCATCATTGACCATAATTATGTTAGAGCGGTAATCGAATCACTTTTGACATTAAAGTGAGCTCGAAGTCCCTTGAGTAGGTGATATGATAGGAGGAAAGGGTAACCCATTTTTAGAGTATGGATAACTTTGCCCCTTTTTATAGGAGACCCTAAGACAACTACAAGTCAAGTCCATGACCGGGTTTTTTTTTTTTTTTTTAGAGAGGACTGATCAATGCAGGAAGTCCACATAAAGATGTCATTTGTTTGATGGTCATTTGTGAAGCTAATCGATGTGGGAAGCTTCTAAGAAAGTGCTTTTTGTATCAAGATTTAGTCATAGCCATCCTTCGAGGGAGTGGTGTATATTTTGCTTTATAGATTTAAGGGCTTTTGAATAGCTATCCTTCGAGGGAGCAGTCTATTAGCTACAACAATGATAGTGCAGCTGTCCTTTGAGGGAGCAGTCTGCGTTTTGATTTGGTTTTGTGACCTTGGATATTTTGACATCTTGATTTAGTTTTGATAGAATATTGAGTTATGGACAAGACTTATAGAAGGTCAAGGGCTCCCTTTTATTAAGACGAAGCATCTGTACGTCATAAAAGGGTCATAAAGGATTTTGTTAAGGGAAAAAGGGTGGAAGGGATTGAGGATTAAAAGGATAAGGATTGCTCAAGGGACGAGCTCAAGTTAAATGTCAAGTGTACGAGTACTCGACTAACAGTAGAATGGTCACAGATGCAAAGCATTAAGGGGTTCAAGTTCTGGTTGGCCTTCAAGAGAAGACAGACGATAAGTCCCTGACCCATACTTGTGCATGATGATATAAGGTCCAAGCCAATTAGGAGAAAATTTGACTCATTTACTCCGTTCCATATTGGTCACATGTTGGTTCTCTTTGAGGACGAGGTCTCCAATATTGAAATCTCGTTCTCTCAGAGTTTTATTATAGGCGCGTTTGATGAAATTTTGATAGACATGGAGATGATTGAGGGCAGCGAGATGACGCTCGTCGAGTAACTCAAGTTGAGATAATCGATCTTGACGAAAGTCATCATTAGAAAGAATGTCATGGAGTGAAATGCAAAGAGACAGGATCTGTACTTCGAGAGGTAAGACATCCTCTGATCCGTACACTAGAGAAAAAGGGGTAGCACCCGTAGAGGTTCGGATGCTAGTGCGGTAGGCCCACAAAGCGAAGGGTATTTGAATGTGCCAATCCCTTCCAGTGTCGTTGACCACCTTCATGAGAATTTTAGTTAAGGTTTTGTTAGAAGCCTCGGCCTGCCCATTTGCTTGTGGGTAGTAAGGCGAAGAAAAGCTGAGTTTGATGCCAAATGAGTCGCAGAGTTTTTGGACGGTCTTATTTTTAAAGGACTTGCCATTGTCGGTGATGATTTTGTGAGGTACACCGAAACGACAAATGATGTGGGTGTTGATGAAGTCGACAATCTTGTCGGCTTTTGTAGAGACGAGAGGAATAGCTTCCACCCATTTAGTGAAATATTCGGTGGCAGTGATGATGGACTGATGATGAAGAGATGAATGAGGGTTAATCTCGCCGATGAGATCTAAGCCCCATTGTGAAAAAGGCCAAAAATCCTAAGCAACTTGTAAGGTGTGACTAGGGAGATGAAGCAAGTTAGCATGCTGCTAACACTTGATGCAATGCCGAACATAATCGCTACAATCTTGATGAAGAGTGGGCCAATAATAACCCAGGCGAAGGATACGCTTGGCAACCGAGTTACCACTGAAGTGTCCGCCACAAATCCTGTCATGAGCTTGTTTAACAGCATGAGAGGCTTCAGTGGAGTTTAAACAGCGAAGAAGAAGGCCGTCAAAACCTCTTTTATAGAGAAGGCCCCCTAGCATGGTATAGCGAGCGGTGCGCTTGATGAAAGCCCATTACGCATTGCTAGAGAGGTTGGGAGGAATGAGAGAATGAGCCAAGTAGTCCTCAAGTTGTTTATACCATACATCTTGTGAACTAGAGTCTATGGTGTGGATGAGATTGATGTCAATGGAAATGTATGAAGGCAATGGCACACGATGTACCATGACATAAATTCTTGATGAGGATGATGAAGAAGAATGAATATGCGAGGCGAGGGAAGCCATGGTGTCAGCAAACTTATTCATCGATCGAGGAATAGTCTGCAATAAGTGATGGTCGAAAGATGCTAGAAGAGTGTCAACACAGTGCTTGTACCTTTGTAAAATTTCATTTTTACAAAGATATGAACCATTGATTTGATTGATGACAAGTTGCGAGTCACCGAAAATGTTGATGGTCTTGATGTTTAAAGAAAGGGCAGTTTGAAGTCCCAAAATTAAGGCTTCGTATTCGGCCATATTATTGGTACATTCAAAGTCAAGTTTGAAAGACAGGGGCATGGGTTCACCTTCATGGGGAATGAGGATGACCCTTGCACCCCCACCGAGTTGACATTTAGAGCCATCGAAAAACATCGTCATTTGGTAGAATGTGTCATCAGTCGAGAGAGTGGCAATAGATTCATCAGGAAACTCGCACTGAGAAGGTTGATTGTCGGCATCCGCTAGTTGGTCAGTGATTGTTTGCCCTTTTATAGATTTTTTCTAGACAAATTCTAAGTCAAATTCAGTAAGAAGCATGAGCAACGATCCATACGCTGGTTTTGATATTGTTTAGAATGCATGTATTTAAGGGGATCAGTGTGGGTGACGACAAAGGTTTTGTGATTAAGAAGATAGTGACGGAGCTTGGTAGTGGCAAAGACTAATGCCAAACAAAGTTTCTCAGTATGAGTATACTGAGTTTCATAGTCGACAAGTGTTCGGCTTATGTAATAGATTGCTTGCTCACGGTGTTGCTCGTCTCAATGCGCGATCATGGCACCTAACGAATGGTTGGTTGTTGAGATGTAGAGGTAGAAGTTTTGGTCATCTTTTGGTGGAATAAGGA
Organism: Torreya grandis; assembly: GCA_037957365.1. Classification (NCBI taxonomy): domain Eukaryota; kingdom Viridiplantae; phylum Streptophyta; class Pinopsida; order Cupressales; family Taxaceae; genus Torreya; species Torreya grandis. The sequence continues at coordinate 1,397,048 of JARHVA010002155.1, forward strand.
CTGGTGGAGAAACCAAATAGCTTTTGAGGGCTTTAAAAGCCTCTTGGAAATTATTATCCCATTTAAAGGAGACATCCTTCTTGAGGAGGTGATGAAAGGGTTGGCAACGGTCAGAAAGCTGCGAAATAAAGCAGCGGATGGATTGGAGCTTACCTTGTAGACTGCGAAGTTGCTTGAGATTAGTTAGAGGTGGCATTTTGAGGATAGCACAGATTTTAGCAAGATCTATCTCGATGCCATGAAAAGAGACAATAAATCCCAGGAGCTTTCCTGAGAGGACCCCAAAGACACATTTCTTGGGGTTAAGACGGACTTGGTATTGAAGAAGGCGAGAGAACATGATTTTGAGGATAGTCAAATGGTCGCAACGAAGCTTAGACTTGCCAAGCAGGTCATCGACATAGTCCTCCATGATTTTATGGAGAAGATCGTGAAAGATGTAAGTCATGGCACGCTGATATGTGGCGCCTATGTTTTTCAAACCAAAAGGCATGACTCGATAGCAGAAAGTTCCCCATGGTGTAATGAAGGTGGTTTTGTGCTGATCTTCTGGTGCAATCAGGATTTGGTTATATCTTGAAAATCCATCCATGAGTGATAACATCTCATGGCCAGTCGTAAGATCAACAAGTTGGTCAATGTTTGGAAGAGGAAAGTCATCCTTGGGACAAGCTAGGTTAAGGTCACGATAGTCTGTATAGATCCGGATCCCCCCAGTCACCTTGGTGATAGGAACGATGTTAGAGACCCACTGTGGATAATCGATGGGTTGGATGAAGAATACAGAAAGAAGGAGCTGAAGCTCTTCTTTGACAAGAAGTGTAACATGAGGATGCATTTTGCGAAGCTTTTGCCTAATAGGTTTAGCCTCTGGGTTTGTGACAATGTTATGAGTAGCAATGTTAGGGTCGATGCCAGGCATGTCAGCGTAGGTCCAGGCAAAGGCTTTGCGATTATCTAAGAGAAATGTGGTATAGTCAATCTGCTCCTGGGTGTCTAAAGATTGACCAATATTTAAGACTTGAGGAACATCAAAAGATGAAAGGTTAATGTCGATAGTTGATTCATTTAACATAACCTGTGTTTTAGAGGGGAGGGAGCGCTGAATGAAAGAATCGTCAGCACCCATATAGGTAAGAATGGAGTCATCGTCTATGCACTAGACTATGTTAATGGTTGCCGATTCATCATCTATCATGCTAGGATAAATGAGAGGGAGAGACTTGGGAACCCCATTGAGCTGATAGGTTAGGGGTTCCAAGCGGATGGTGTTTATGCAAAAAAAAGCTAGGAGGGATGGAAACCACCGACTCTGTAGGTGAGGATGGAAGAATAGACGAGTTTGGAAGAGTTTGGTCGATGGTTGGTTCGGGGGAAAGGTTTGTGGAAGCCTCAGTGGGTTCTTGGAAACCCAATCCATACCGTTTCTTGGCATTATCATCATTGGGTGGTTCGATAGGCTGATGGGAGCCTTGTTCGTAGCGTCTAAAGACAAAACCCTTCCATGCACACCTATAAAGGTAGGTATGTGCAAAGGTGGGGTTACTAAGAAAGGAGAAATTGGATGTGAATATTTGAGGTGAGGAGGAAGGATTTGATTCAGTAGGAGCTTGATCCAGCCCCCCATAGACAAGATTGGTTTGAAGGCTAGGAGGACCATAAGGAATGACCATTCCGAGCCGACAGTCATAGCTTGGGTTTTGATGAAGCTGCCCATACTCTTGAGGAGTCTGGAACATGTCTAGAGTAAGTAGGTGATATTCCCCAGTGAAAGTCTTTGGAAGATATCGTCCATGGGGTCCTTGGTTGTTAATTGAGAAGATGATGTGGTGGCAACCGCTGTTTGTGTACTAGTTGACGCTTCTGCGAATGGAGATGATGTTTGGGTTGATGCCTTGAGCAGGATAAGAATGTCGTTGGGTTGATAGGTTGTGTTACAAGTCTTAAAAGGGGATGGGTCGGTAGGAATGACATGGACTTGTTTGTCGTGTTCAAATTTGACACAACGGTGAAGTGTTAAAGGGACGCAAGCCATGACACGGATCCAAAGTCGCCCTAATAGCATGTTATATTGGAATTCTCCCTCAATGATATAGAAGAGCTCTGGGATTGTGTGTGGACCAACACGGATATGGAGGACAACAGTGCCAATAGTGTTAGCGGTGGTGTCATTAAAGGATCTAAGGATTGCATCGGTTTTCGATACGCAATTCTTGGGAAGAGCCAATTGATCAAAGGCATGGGTGGAAATGATATTAATGCTAGCACCCCCGTCAATCATAACTCATTTAATACGGGTTTGATCAATGTAGGCTGTGATGAAAAGGGCAGTGTCTTGATCTTCCAAGGTAGAGGTAGGAATTTCAGAATCACTGAAAGTGATAGAGGTGACAGGGGATAAAGAATGAACTAGGGCAGCTAGTGGTTGAGGGTCTTCAGGTTGGACTTCTGCTGCCTATAGGGCTTTGATTAGAGCTTGGTGATGCTGGGGGGAGCTTTGGATAAGGTCATATAGGGTCATCTTCACAGGCATTTGGTGAAGTTGTTTTATCATAGAGTCTTTGATTGCCTCTGAAGAAGGGGGTTGGGACGCACCTAAGATGGAAATCTTTGGTTTCGATGGTTGAGGTGCCTAGACAAAAGGATAGGTCTAAGGAATAATAGCTTTTTCTTTTGCCTTGTCCTTTTGTGACCTAGTGGTTATATGAATAGCATTGATTTCAAAGATAGTAGGTGAAGAAGGGGTTATGGCCTGTTGGTGAGATGTTGATATGGTTGAAGAGGTTGGATGGGAAGGTGTCGAGGGTCGGTCAAGAGCATCCTCAAGGAGAAGAGAGTCTTTCTCCATATAGCAGCGAACGACTGCCTTGAGGGCACAACAAGTCTCGGTATCATGTCCTGGTGTACGATGGTATAAAAAAATCTTCATATCATCGAACCAAGAAGGTTTTGACTCGAGGGGTTGGAATGGTTTGATAGAAGGAAGGGTAATGCTAGAAGTTTGCAAAAATTGGCGTAATATCAAAGCATATGAACCTACTAAGGGGTCTGTGCTTGTTGATGCATGACGCGTTGGTGACTTTAGCTTGGGGGATGTTGAAGAAGGTTTTCATACCACCTTTTGGTTTGATGGTGCGGTGACAAGTAAAGATGACACTTTCTTTGTGAGAGGTGCCAAATTTTTGAGAGGGGGTTGACTTGTGGTTGGAAAAGGAAGTAATGGAGGTAATTTGTTTTGGTTAAGGGTCAGAGTAGGAAGCATGCCAATTAGGGTAGAAGGATGAGGACCTAAAATAGAGGGCAAAGTTGACGTTGGAGGAGGGGTTCACTTATGTGGTCTGGCAGTCTTCTTTGACTTGGTTGGAAGACTACTTGTGGTCGAGGTCTGGTCTAAGGCCACCTTCACTTGCGGGTGAGTGAGGGTAGAGACAGGGCGAATGCCGAGTGACTTGATCGGTTTAGATTGGGTAGATGCAGGTTTAGAAGTGGGAGTTTGGTCTTTGCTAAGAGTCTTGGGAGATTCTGCCTTGGGAGGATTGGCAGCGTGAGACGAGAGGGCACGGGAATGTTGAAGAACTTTAAGACGTTCCCACAATCCTTGATGCTCCACTTTCCTTGAAGGGAGAAGTTCTAATTTCTCCACTAGTCAGGAAAATGGTTGGGAGGATGTTGGATGAGGTTGGGATCCTTGAGAAGATGTGCTAGGTGTGGCAGTAGTTTTGGACCCAAGGTGTGTTAGAGTTATAACTGGATTGTCGTTGATTGAAGAAGATGGAGAGTCAGGTTCTTCTCTCGGTGGAGAAGGAACTGGAGAGTGTGGCTCCTCAAGCAGGTAAAGGGTAGGGATTATGGTGCCCTCCACTTGTGGATGAGGAATGGGTAAGGTCAGGTCCTCCATGGGCAGAAGAAAGGAGGATGGTGAGTCTGGTGGTGCCGATAAGGTTGAGGCGTCCTCCAAGATGAGAGAAGTTGATGGAGAACTAACCGAAGAAAGAGGTTCATCCACACGAGATGGACTGGTAGATGGGCTAACCTCTTGAGGTCAGTTGGGGATGAAGGGTGAGACCGTATTGACCGTTTGAATGTCGTGTTCATGAGTGTTGTCAATCAAGGTCTGGACATTATTTTGGGTTGGTGGATGATTGGGGAATGGTTGCTTGAATATGTCGATGCCCTGGTTTGGAGGTGCATTGGGATTATCTAGAACGAGCTCACCCTTTTCAAGCATGTCTTGGATTATGTTTTTAAAGGTTTTACAGTTTCTCGTGTCATGACCTTTGACACGGTGGAAATTGCAGAAGTCATTTTCCCTATACCACGCAGGGATGGCACGTGAGGGATCAAATTGTGGTGGTGGTCGAATCTGGGGGAGGTTGAGAATCCCCTGTTTAACAAGTTTTTCTAGTATAGACGCGTAAGATTCTCCAAGAGGAGTATATTGTCATTGTATGTATCTCTGTTGGAATTGACGGGTGGCGCTCTGAGATGTGGATGGCTCAGGTTGATTGGTTGAAGAGGACGAAGGTCTAACGACTACAACGTTAGCTGAAGCTTTAGACTTAGGATTAGATGATGAAGGTTTAGAAGAAGAAGAGTCATTAGTCTTAGATTTGGGATTCTTGCTCCACAACTTGACTTTATTCTCCTCGATGGCACGTAATTCAAGTTTACGGGCCATCGTGAAGGCTTCATCGAAGGTGCGGAAGGTTTGAACCCGTAAGGTGGAATAAATATGTTTGGTGCAAGCTCGAGAGAATAGTTCAATAAGTTCAGGTTGAGGTAAGGAAAAGGAGAGTTTATTGATGAGACCTCTCCAATGAGCAACGAAGTTAGCTATTGATTCATCCTCGAATTGGCAGATAGTGTAGAGGTCTGTGATCGAGACCTTCTTGGTGATGTTAATGGAGAAGTGATCAAGAAAGAGCTAAGCCAGTTGTGTAAAGGTAAAGAGGAAATGGCTGGCAATAGAGCTATACCAGTCAAGCACAGTGCCAGAAAGGGACATAGGAAATGTGTGCAAGAGCAATGCGTTGTCATGGGCAATAAGGTAACAGGCATGTCTGAATGCCTGTAAGTGTTGTTGTGGGTCTTCCTTGCTTTGAAAGCGAGAAAATTTGGGAAGCTCCCACTGGTTGGGGTATGGTCTAATTGGGACGGAAGGATGAATAGGATCATTGAAAATTTGCTCATATGAGAGAGCATTGCGTGAGCTGAAAACGGAGGTCTCTAAGCTAGACATCTTATCCATCAGCATTTTAATGATATCTGCTGATGGATTGGCGGGTGGAGCGCCCCCTAGATTATAAGGCGCTTGAAAGATATTGGGAGGGGTGTATGACGTGGATGGTTGCATAAACGCAATGTATGGGTAGCTGGTTATTGGAGTGAAAGTTGGAGCCAAGGGCACTTGTGTTATGGGGTTGGTAGGCACAAGTTGGATAGGGGCCGTTAAGGATGGTTGAGGAGTAGCCACGCTTGTTGACGGGTAAATGGTTACTCTTGTGTTGATAGGTGCAAGATAGGGGGGATAGAGACTAGTAGGTTTTGGAAAGGTGTGGGGTTTGGTTGAGTGATTTGAGGTTGAGGGAGTACCAGAACCCCCATGGAGGTAGGTTTAGATGGAGAGGTTACATTTTGAAGGTAAGACCCGGTTGGGTTATTGGTGGAGGTGTTGTCTAGTGGCTGAATTGTAGGTACGGTTGATGTGATTCTTGTCTCAACTAAGGAAGTCAACATCCCATAGATTGGGTTGCCTAGGGAGTCTCACATTTGGCTATGCACGAGATAGTGTTGTAAGGCTTTTACGTTAAGGTCCAAGAATCGTGCGAAATCTTGGTCCCCTTCTGGGACAATAGGAGTTTGAGGCAGGGTTGGACGAGTAGGAGTTCTTTCAGTCTCCGAGTGGAACTCCATTATAGGACTAGTTATAGATGGTGAAGGTGGAAGTGGTTGTTGACTAGCATGGTCAAGGAGAGCCTTGGTTTGACTGCGTGTCAAAACCATTCAAGGCAAGAAAGGGTCAGGTTTCAGAAAACTGTGTTTTTTTTTAGTCTCAAAAAACCAGAATGGATGTTTAGACAGCCAGAAAGTTGGATTTTAAGCTTGCTATTTTTGAAAAAAAGAAAATGGACAGAGACCGACGTCGGTATAAAAACCGATGTCGGTGAAGGAGACTGCCGATGTTGGTCAGATGACCGATGCCGGTACAAAAAAGTTGCTGACATCGGTTACAAAACTGATGTCGGTTACTGTGTTTTCCAGAAACTCAGAAAAAAAAGTTTTTGGAAATGAAGAAGACGTCCTTACCAGCTCAAAAAAGACAAATAAAAATAGAAAATAAGATGATGACAGACAGATCCTAGCGTTAAATCCCTAGAAAAAAATTTATTAAGATCGTGTGGCTTATGCCTTAATGTGATGTTTGAGGAGGTTGGCGTTTAGAAGGGTCCTAGAATAGATAATCTAAAGATGGTTTCAGGTATGTTTAGGTGCTCAAAAGTCTGTATTAGGTTCCGTACAGGCCTGGTGCTAAGGAGCAAGCTCCCCTCACTTCATGATTCCAGTGGTTAGCTGGTCTCGCTTAGCCAAAATATACTTTCCCTATAGTTTAGACTCTGCCAGAGAACAGAGTTGGCTTTCCCCTTGGTGGTGAAATCCAAGTAAGATCGCCGGGATGGGTAAGGTATCCCCTGGGTGATGAAATCCCAATCAGGCCTTGTCTCAAGTGAGTTTGATGTTTAATTGAGTGCTCGTGATCTGGTTGTGTAACATCAAGTGATCTACAATTTATTCAATATGCGGTTTACTAATTACTAAGTGTGGACTAAGAAAATGCAAGAAAGCAAGAAATGGAATGCAGTATATTTTAAAGCCCCAAATCGAAATGTTAAATTGGAATGAAAACAAGTTTGAGAAAGGGTTGAAGAAAATGATTTTTTGACTAGTCTAGAAATGCAAGAAAAGAAAGAAAAAGTTCTTTTTATTCCTACTTATGATGTCTTTAGAAAAGGAGAAAGAGGTGAAGAGGAAGAAACCTAATGCACCTAAATGAAAAAAGAAGGAAGGGAACCCAAGGAAGGCCCTAAAGGGGTCCCACCGGGCATGCCAGAATGTTTCTATTCAAATTTTGCTTTCAAATTCAAAGGAGAGAAAATGAGAAACTTAAAGAAGGAATGGTCAAGGCTTGTATGTACCTGGATATAGTCTGCGCATCGTAATCCAGACGCTGTGAGTACTCCTCTTTGGCTGTGGAGGAATGACACCTGAAAGAGATAAACACTAAAAACACGAAGAATCTTAGTTGATAAGAGAGTGGATTGCCAAGCAAAAGCTTGGTCCTAGAAGCGCTAAGGCTTCTTGGAGGATGACAATCCACTATTTTAAGACAGAATATGACAAAGACAGAAAAGAGAAATAATGAAAGATGTGAAAAGAAAAGACTAAAAACAAATGCATACCTGATAAGCTGCAATCTGGTAAACACAGTCACCGACATCGGTTGGTCAAGGTGCCGACATCGGTTAATATGCCGACATCGGTTGGGGTAGTGACCAGCATCGGTAGAGGCAAAGGTCTTTGGACGAGGTCTGGTTAGGTCTGTGGTCCATGAACAGGGTCTGGTTAGGGTCTGGGTTTATTTGAGTGGTCTTGAGACAAAGTTTTGGGCTTGGTTGAATGGTCTGGGGTCTGGGTCTGAGAGTCTGGTTGAATGGACAGAGTATATGGTCTGACAGAGGACAGAGGCAATAGGGAGATGGAGAAGTAAAGATTCAGGTCTGGCTTGGTTAACAGTCTGGTTTGGGGAGAGGGAGTGCTGAATCTAATTCATAATAATTAGAAGCAAATGACTAGAAAACACAAAGAAAACACAGACAATATACTTACCTGTGTCTTGTTGAAGGTGTGCTACTAATGATTCCCGTACCCACTGTTGATGTAGCCTGTGTGGAGAACCTGTTGTTGACAGAGAACTCTGAAGCCATTTCTGCGCCTGAGGGAGAAAGTGAGAGGCTTCACTAAAAGATTTGGCAGATTGACGGATGGTTGAAGATTGAAGATCGAAGGATTCGTGATTTGCTTCTGAGATTAGCCGATTTCTAATTTTTTGATCATCAAAGAGTCAAAAAAGTTGGTTAAGTATAACCGACATCGGTGACTCCACCAGCGTCGACCGACAAGTGACCGACGTCGGCGGGGTTAGAACAGGCAAAAAGAGCCACTAAGCCCATTTTTCATCCGCCAAGTGCACTATCCATTGGAGAATGTCGAAGGTTGGGCTAAATACGCACGAGAGTTTGTTAGGCGGTTAGAGAGAAGTAAGAATAGGTCTTGGGTGAGTCATAGGATGGGAATTAGTCTAAGGCGAGGTGTCCTAGGCGAGGTGTCATGGGTGATGTGTCCAAGGAGGGGGGTTAATTCAAAATAAGTTTATTATTTTAAATTAGTAATTTCATGTTTTCAGAATGGGTTAGGAATGGACCAAAGGGGAAGGTGACCAAGGGTTAGACACTATTTAGGTGTCTACAACATGCTATAGCAAAAATTATCTTTAAGAAGGTCTACAATCAATGGAACCACAAATTTTTCACCTTGGCACCTTGGCAAATCCTTCCATCCCACCCTTGATCAAATCAACCCATTGAACATTCTATTTATATCATTTATAATAAGGATGATCATCTCCTCATTGGTAGGTACAAATAAATCATTTTCTATTGATCAATATCATTCCTCTATCCATCTCTTTCATCACTTTGCACCCACTCATCTTTAATATGTATTCTAGATAATATCCTTGAGTTATGCTTGCTAATCATCCCTAACTAGGGCACAAATCATCTTTAGCCAATCTAGGCCCTCTTATTGATTATAACCACCTATGGGAAAATAATTATTTTGAATTTTATTCTTGATTATAACTACCTTTGGGCAAATCAATATCTTTTTTAACTCAATACATGCAAGGATTTTCTCATTTGGATTAATCTCAACCACAGCTTAATTCTACCTTTCTTCTTGTATATTTTTGAGGGACCATCCATCAATAAATGTGATGGCCACTCACTCGAGGGGGCATCATCATAGGGTTCCCAAAACCGTTTGGAGCTTTTTCCTTTAGTCATCATCTTCTTTTTGGCATACAGGTCATCTCTCATTATTTGAGAAGATAATGCTTTGCCTATGGTTTGCAACATATTCCTAAGTAGGGGCAAACTATAAATACCTAAATCTGGCCACTGATAACTTCCAACCAAAATTTTGACCAATTTTCACCTAAAGTGCACAATATGGCCTAAAAACATTAAAATTTTCTAAATGATGTGAAACTAACATATTCAAGTGCTAATTTTGGATATAGTATTATTAAATGAGGCAATGCAATTTATGGGCTAGCTAACTTTGATTAGATCATTTTGAGTCAAAATGCCAATTTTGCACTTAGGTGCTCTAGATTGCTCTTTTGTATCAAATCTCTTACATGAGACACATACCTTTATTACTTTGTGTTGGTAACATCCTAAATTGGATAATGGTTTTAATGCATCTGACATCACATCCTAATTTTAATCTAATCAAAATTTGGACCAATAACAAAGCATCTGATCAATTTGAGTAATATGTGCACAAGGTGCTTAACCATGCTTAGAGATAATTAATCCAAATTAAGGCCTAATTAATAATTCTATGGAAACTTGTTGAATACTTATTTTTGGAAATAAATATTGAATATCTACATCATCAGGAGACCTCATTTCTTGGGAAGACATCCCTAAGCCATAAATGCCACAAATATCACGACTCATGCCTCCCATACCCCATCAATACCCTCCATGCCTCTTAATTTATCCTATATCCTAAATATTGATGAGCTTATTTATCAATTTTAATTGTATAATTGGATTAACACTTAGCCACACATCTCAATCTTGAGATGGATGGTTCAGGTTGATTCTAGCCATTTGCAAAAATCTATAAATAGAGAGGCCATGAACATCATTTCTAAGATATCTTAGTGCAAAGTTATTATGCTCAAATATCTTCAAAAGCTATTGCAATTAGTTTTACCATGCCAAATTGATTCCAAGTCAAGCCAAAGCCAAAGGTGCCAAGGGGAGGAGGAGATAGCCAAGCCTCCTTTGATGAAGACTTCATGAACACAAGCTAAGAAAGCCAATACTACAAAAGCATTTGGAACATCCAAGGAAGGTGAAGGATCCTTATTTTTTCTTACTTTTTAGTTGTGTTTATCATTTATTTTTTTTATTAATCTCACCCTAGTAACTAGGCATGAAGGTGTTAGTTTAGTGTGTTGTTTGTCAATTTTCTTTATTCATTTTGTCACTAACACAATACTAATATCCTCTTCTTAGTCAAATTCCTAGTTCACAAAATGGCATGCCCAGTGGGACAAAACACATCCCACACATGAATAAGATCATTATGTAACTTTAAAATCTTCATTTGGGTCATTAAAAATTTTACAATTTGATTTTCTAACTTTGTTTTGCCATTTTTTCTTTGTCATGGGTTTACACAGTAACCATCGCCAATTGAGTAAACCATCGACAATAATTTTAAACCATTACCATTCAAGTATAACCATCATCAATTAACCATCACTAGTTAACAAAACTATCATTGATCTACATAAACATCATCATTGTTGGTTAGTGTAACTGTCACTGGTAAGTATAACCAATGATGGTCACTGTGTTTTTTTACATAAACCGGAGAGGTCCTTTTTCTAAGTTGGTTGTTTAATCTTAAAAAGTGCTTGTCATCTAAACATCTTGATAACATTTTTTTTGAAAGTTTTACTTGAAAAATCATCAAAACATGCTTAAATAGATCCTTTTAAACTTCTTTTAGGGTGTTTTGAAATGAATCAAACTTTTCATTTTGGTGCTTAAAGGAAAATCATTTAAGGTGATATTGCTCAAATCATGTAGTTAAATTTAAAATTTACAAATTAAGACTAAGGGGTCAAAATAACACCACCTAATTTTTCAAATTGTTGCTTAAAATTGAACTCACTTATCTATTTTTTTGTATTCAATAGTTGTTTATTTATTTTTTGATTGTCAAAGAGAAGGATGTCGCATGTATGCTCTTCCATTTGTCCCCATTAGGGAACACTTGGAATCAAAAATGCCATATTTATTGCAAAAATCCTAGTCCAAGGCTTAGAAAGAATGTCATCTAAAACACTCCCAAAAAACTCATCAAAGTTTGGGTGACCTTGAAAATGACCCTAAAGTCTTTCTTTTTATGTCTTTTATTTCATGTAAACTTGGCTTGCAAGGGGGAATTCATTACCTCCCATGAGTTCTTTATGGAAGCTTTGACCCAAGGTTTCATCTCCTGGCACTGACTTCATCCACTCCTTTTGAGTTACACACAAGATGTATCTGCATTTTGACATCACACTAAATTGAGAAAATGGCAGGATGTAGTGGTTATAAAAAGGACTAGACCTTTTTACAACTAGCCAATGCCATGGTCACCCAATTTTTGTTCTTGTCTTTTCCATTATTTGACATGAAATTCATTATGCAATTCATTCCCCTAGAAAAATTTGAAAGCTTGCTAGTTTAGTTGGCCCCAAATTTCCATACCCTTGCTAGGATTTGGATGATTATACTTAGTGTATTTTGGTCATTTTTTCTTTGTATGTTTTAAGACTAAAACTTATTTGTTTGTTCATAAGCCATGTCAAAACCAATTTTTATATACATCACTCTTTTGTCTAAAATGGTGTTATGCTAGCCATTTTACACCATACTTGTGCCTTAAATTTTTTTCTAAACTTGTTTGTGTGTGTGTTATTTGAGTCACAAAGGGTAGAATTATGCTGCCCAAATCATGTCAAACCATTTTACCTTTGAGTCTTTGAAACATAACATTGACCACATAATTCAAGCATGCTTACACTATTAGGCTACTCAATTTATTTCAAAACTTGTTTCACCTTGTATCAAAAACTATTTGTTTTGAACCCTATCATGTATACCATTTGGACCTTTATTTTGTGCCATCCCATGTAATCTTATCTATCTTATTTGGCTAAGTCCTAGTTTTCAATTAACTTTTTCAAGTTTGGATTCAAACATTGATTTCTGTTTAGGCCTTAATTTGTGGGACTAATACACAGATCTTTCTCTTTTGGGTTGCATAGCTTCGGTTAATCGACTCATTGAATTTGAAACCTATTGATGGTTTATTTATCTAGAGCCTATCCTCATAATTATTTGTGCCTTTATTTGGGAAAACATAGTCTTTATTTAAAGAGCTTTTTGTCTTATGCCTTATGCCAACTGATCATGTTTATGTTTGATTCCACATGTTGGTTCTATGTCAAAGTTATTTCCAAACTTGTTAGATTAAATCAAATCACATCAGCTTTTGTTTCAAGTCTAGATTTTGATGTTTATTGGCCAAAAGTCCTAACATATGCCTATTTATTTGATCTTATCTTTTGACTCCATGTTTGGATAAAAGACCTAGTAGCTCAACTTTTCCCTTTTCTAGTTTAGACCTTGTTTGGAACACTTTGACCTAGATGTTTGACATACCAATTTTTATTCAGATGCTTGACCTTTTGTGCATATGACATTTTGACATTAGACATTTGATGTTAGACTATTTTAAATAAAGTTTTATCACAAACTATTTTGGAGATACAGCGCCACACTTTTGAATTGACCAAGTTGGACTAAGTTTGAACCATTTATCCTTTGGACACCATTTTTAAGAGTTTATAGAACTCTAAGCCTTTTTATTTTGGATCTTTCATCATTTATGTAGATATGTCTAGCTACAGTTATGGTGGAGTCACTTAAAATCTAACTTATGATAGAATGGCTGCAAAAAATCCCACTAAGAACCCCTATAGAGAAAGATTTTTAAAGGAGTTTTATTATTCTCCCTACAATACTCCATATGAGGAACATAGTCAAATTCCACAAAATATAAATCAAGACCTTGATTGACATGAAGAGGATTGTGAGGAGGAATTTGAAGGCCCAACTATAGATAATGTTGTTTAGGATATGGATCCATACCCACTTTACAATAATCATTACATGAAACATAGTCAAGAACCAACTTATGATCCAAATCACGACTGGGATGATATGGTTTATGAGGAAGACTTAGATGCTTTGGCTTATGTAAACAATCAAGTTCCATAGTGTCATTTTCTTATCTGATCATCAACTAACCCTAACCCTCCTTTGGCTTATATGAGCTATCAAGCTCTAAAATATCCAAGGAATACCATTATCATTTCTAGACCTAGTCCTTTGGCTTATGTGAACAACCAGGCTCCAAAATACCCCATTATCATTCCAAGACTTATTCATTTGAATTGTGTCAGAAATCAAGCTTCACACTACCTTATTGTTAACATTTTAGGACTTTGTCCTTGGGCTTGGGTGAGTAATCATGCTCCTTAATGCCCTACCATTATCCAACTACAAATGATTCCTCATCCAAAACCAATCCCATCCAAACCTCAATCGATCCAATCATTTGAGGACCAAGATGTGATCAAAAATAGTATTTTTTAACTCATTAGAGACCAAGGCCAAGAGAACCAATTGGTCCAAGATGTTTTTATTGAACCAACCACTTTTGATAAGTTGATCTATGATGAATCACCTATTGATCCTATACTAGTTGTCTAGGAGTCTCACACTAATGAGCAAATATTTGTTGAGTCACTTCTTAATGATTATAACCACCTTTGGGAAAATCATTACCTCGACCATGTGCCTATTTTTCAAGATCCTCCTATTGATAAGCCAATATCTGAGGAGTTGTCTCTTGACCTTTTTCCCATCCTAGAGGAGTCCCACTCTAACAAACTACTTTTTATGGAGCACATTATGACATCACAGGTCATTACTTGTCCATACCAAACATTTAAAAAGACATCATTATAATAGAGTACCCATCAGAAGAAGAATTAGAGTTAGAGTCAAGTTCTATTTTTGAACCACCATTAGATTTACCATCAAAAACTAATTCAACATTAGTCTCAACATTGAATTTAGAGTCCCTTGAGTTAAAATTAGATTCAAAAGAAGAATATGTTAGTGGTTGTTACAACATTGGTTACACATGTTGTACAGATCAATTTGAATACATTTATGATACTTCTAAGGTTTTTGAGGATGAATACTTCAACTTCGACACAAGTTATCTTAGTATCTTATATAAGGATTGTGTAACCTCTCCCTATTCCACTACCATTCCATAGGCCATTACCATCAACCAAAATAGCCATATTATTGACATTTCACCTCCCACAAGTGTCAATTAGGATCGATAGAATCATACTTTATTTAACTGAATCCATGGTGACATAAAAATTTAAGAAGATAAAGGAGGCCAAGACCAAATTCATATAGCATAAGAAAACTCTCCTAGTGAATTTTTTTTGGAGGTGCCAGGGGATAATCAAAGTCATAACTCAACATCTTCTAGTGAAACTTTTTTGGAATCAAATTAAAAAGTCAACATTCCTTAGTGAAACCTTCTCAAAGGAATTATGGGACAATCAAGATAGCTTCATTGGTGAAAAGATCATTGATGCATCAATAGCTGAGCACAAAAGTTCTTCACTGCTTGATGAAGACAAAATTAAAGATCAAATCAAAATGGCTTCCAATCTACAGCCTAATCAGATTGTAGCTAATATCAAGCTCAAATAATAATAAAATCTAATGGTCTTATCAAGAGAACAAGTCTTCAGCCCCACCACAACCAAAGTTATGTTGAATCTAATATCAACAACATTACATGTGACTGAACATCTCAATCTTCATTCGTTTCCCCACCATTATACATTCCATTATTATCTACCATTCCATTTCATAATCAAACCTACTATCTATTATTTGTCCTTGTTTATCATCTATGGTTGCACTTTCCTTTATAAAGGCTACAAAGATACCTTGTCTTGATGTTTGAAGGAATTAAAATTAATGACCAATGAATATCACAACATTTTCAGCATTCAAATATGTAGGAAATTATTGATGGAATAGCTATTCAGATGAGGTGTGAGAGAATAATTAACATGATCAAGTATTATATTTGTATCATTTGTTGATTAGGATGTGTATCTCCCCATCAATAGGAACAACATAATAAAAAAACACATCCAATTCAAAAACATGTACCATATCATTTTACATTGCCATGTCATTGTGATTGTTACATATCCATTTGTTATTATCACATATCCTAGCTAATCACCTTCTCACTTGGGGGAAACCCTCTTACCATTTTATCCAATTTATCAAACCATCATTATCCTTAGTAAGACCATACCATTCTATCATTCCATTCCTATCTAGACCAAAGCCTATTTTTAGACATCCTACCTAATCCTATTTTGATCTTGTCTACTTTGGTTCTTCTCACACTTTTCATGATAGGATTATAATCAACTTTCAATAATCAATCCAATCCATGTTTACAATGACAGTCTATGAAAGTAGTGTGATAGTTGATCTAGAAAGATATCTTTCATTTTCCATCTTGTATCAAGCTTATTTATGTGATCCTAATTATAATGACCTATGGGCAAATTAATGTTTCACCAGTCATGATACTAATTATAACCACCTATAGGCAAATTAGTATCATTAACCTATATTATTATATCCTAGTTATAACTGCCTATGGGTAAACTAGGATCAACAATTGTTTATCATGCATTGCCGCATCACCTTGCCATTACTATTTTCATTTGACTTGCCATTTTCTAGATTTGAGAACTTATTGGGACCTAGTTGGTTTTTCCCTAACTTTTGTGTGGATGGAATTACTATAACTTGAGGTCATTTTAGGACTATGTGGGTCATGATCAATGCATGTTGAGGTCACCTCAGTCCCCCTTTCCATACGATCTCACCGTTTTGTGATCAACCTAAGCCAAATGCTCTCACCATTTTTCAAGCAGGTATCTTGTCATTCTCTCACAAGTTAAGATACCTCAAAATACCAAAAACATTCATAAGATTTAAAAAATCCAAAAACATTTGTCCTATCTAAGCTTAGTTAAGTTATCCTTGATCTGCCCTATTGGGGAAAAGTCATTGTTAGGATGTTTTATTTTGCCTTTATTTTCAGGCTTTCTATTTATTTGTTTATTTCAAGTTTATTTTTTTATTTGTTTTTCTATTTGTTTGTTCGCTTACCTATTTATTTGCTTTCAGCATGGTTGCCTTGACTAAGTCTATATGTGTTTATTGGGTGATTCCTTGCACACATTATTCTTGAGTCTATCCATATTCATATGTCATCATTGTCATTGTGGTTTTTATCATTGGTGCATTATTTTCAAGTGTTTATTAGATTAAGAGTCAGTCCTTATGAATTTTTTGACCAAGTATTCATAGTGTTCTATAATGATGCCTACCTTCACATGCTATAGAAACAATTAGCTTCTAGAAGGTCTAAAATCAATGAAACCATAGAAGTTTCTCCTTGGCACCTTGGCAAATCCTTCCATCTCATCTTTGATCAAATCAACCCATTGACCATTCTAGTTGTATCATTTCTAATAAGAATTAACATCTCCTCATTTATAGGTACAACTAAATCATTTTCTATTAATCAATATCATTCCTCTTTCCATCTCTTTCATCACTTTGTCCCTACTCATCTTTAATTTATATTCGAGGTTATATCCTTGAGTTATGCTTGGTAATCAACCCTAACTGGGGCACAATCATCTTTAGCCAATCTAGGCCATCTTATTGATTATAACCACCTATGGGCAAATCATTATTTTGACTTTTATACCTGATTATAATTACTTTTGGGTAAATTAGTATTATTTTTTAAATCTATGCATTCAAGCATTTTCTCATTTAGATTAATCTCAACCACGGGTTAATTCCACCTTTGTTCTTGTTTCTTTTCAAGGAATCATCCATTAACAAATATGATGGCCACTCCCTTGTGGGGGCTTCATCATAGGTTTCCCAAAGATATTTAGAACTTTATCCTTCAGTCATCATCTTCTATTTGGCATACAAGCCATATCTCATTATTTGAGAATACATTGCTTTGCTTATGGTTTTCAACATCTCTCAAATAGGGGCAAACTATAGACACCTAAATCTGGCCACTAATAACTTCCAACTAGGTTTTAACCAATTTCCACCTAAAGTGCATAATTTGGCCTAAAAACACTAAAATGTATTAAATCATGTTAAAATGATATTCAAGTGCTAATTTTGGCTAGAGTATAATTAAATGGGGTAATATAATTTATGGGCCAACTAACTTTGATGAGATCATTTCAAGTCAAACTACTAATTTTGCATCTAGGTACTTTGGGTTGCTATTTTATATCAAATCTCTTAAATGACACATGTGCCTTTGTTATTTTATGTTGGTAACATCATAAATGGAATAATGGTTCCAATGCATTTGACATCACATCCTAATTCTAATCCAATCAAATTTTGGACCAATAACAAGGCATTCTGATCAATTTGAGTAATTTGTACACAAGGTGCTTAATCATGCTTAGAGCTAATTCATCCAAATCAAGGTCTAATTAATAATTCCATGGAAACTTGTTGAATAATTATTTTTGGAAATGAATAATGAACATATACATCATCAGGTGACCTCATTTCTTGGGAAGACATCCCTAGGCCATAAATGCCATAAATATCAGGATTCATGCCTCCCATGCCTCATCAATGACCTTCATGCCTCTTAATTTCTCCTCTATCCAAAATATTTATGAGCTTATTTATCAAATTTAATTGCATAATTGGATTAATCCTTAGCCACACATCTTAATCTTGAGATGGACAGTTTAGGTTGATTCTATCCATTTGCAAAAATGTATAAATAGAGAGGCCATGAACATCATTTCTAAGCTATTTTGGTGCAAAGTTATTATTCTTCAATATCCTCAAAATCTATTGAAATTAGTGTTTCCATGCCATTATTTTAAACCAAGAGAAATGCAAAGGTGCCAAGGGTAAGAGGAGATAGCCGATCCTCCTTTGATGAAGACTTCATGAGCACAAGCTGAGCAAGCCACTACTACAAAAGCATTTGCAGCATCCAAGGAAGGTGAAGGATTCTTGTTTTTCCTTAATTTTTAGGTGTGTTTTTCATTTGATTTTATTAGTAAGCTCACCCTAGTAACTAGGCATGAAGGTGTTAGTTTAGTTTGTTGTTTATCAATTTTATTTATTCATTTTATCACTAACACAATACTAATCTCCTCTTCTTAGTTAAATTCCTAGTTTACAACCACTTAGTGTCTTCTCATGTCCTTAGTATGCCTCTTGCCTCCTAAGGTATTCTCATAAGATGCCTAAGTTTTGATATTTACACTCCCTCTTTCACTCCTTACTTCCCTTATATTTCCTCTTGAGAAATATTATCTTTTCTACTGATCACTCCCCTTGGGATTTCATTTGTGAGTTGCTTTGTAAGACCACAAATAGAACCTAGCCATCCTCACAAATAGCCATATTTTCCTTCCTACTACCCACATCTTTGATCACTAGATTTTATTGTTTATTCCACCCTAGTGGTGTTCTCTTTATCGAGTTACAATGTAATACCATGGATAAGACCCGACCCTCCTCACAAAATATTCCAATACCCAAGTCACCATCCAAATTACATGTGTCAAATTTGAGATAAGATTTGATCGATTATGAAGTTACACATATTTTACATGATTTACATGTTGATTTAGTATGTTTTATTCTTCATTTTTCTTTCACCTTTTTATCTTCTTATTTTATGAGTGTGTTTAACATTTTAACCATTTCTTGAATTTAACATACTTCCCAACTTGTAGTAGTATGACCAATTTAAGACCAATCTTTTGTATTTTTTTTATTTCATACTTTCCAACATGATTTAGTATGATTGATTGACTTAATTAATTTGTTTTTTAAACCATTTGTGCCCTTTTATATACCTTCCATTTTATTACTTTGTTTGTCATACTTCCCAATAGGATATTAGTATGATTTTACTTGTTTTAATTAGGTGAAAAAATCTTTCACATTGGTTTAAAAATAAATTCCTATTTACCATATTGTTTTTCCATTTTCTTAGTTCTTTATACTTAATCATTTTTTGTTATTACACATTTCCCATCTTGAAATAGTGTGCAGTATATTTTTTTGACTGATTATATTTTTCCAAGTCTTTTTTCCTATTTCTTTTTAACCATGCATGTGTTTTTCATACTACTAGAAAAGAAACCACATCCCATATATTTCCTATAACATATTCAACAAATATAAATAGATGTGATAGAAACAAATATATCCTAAGCATCCACAACCTCAACCATAATGAACAACCATAATCAACCATGATGACAACATACACATCCAACACTATAATGACAAAATAATTCACACACGTACACACACACACACACATAATTCATGATATATATATATATATATATATATATATATATATATATATATATATATATATATATATATATATATATATATATATATATATATATATATATCATGAATTTTATACAACAAATGCAATCATATACAATGTTTCTAGCTCTATGGCTAGGTCCCATCTTGTCTATCTCATGGCTTAGTCATGTTGCCTACCAAGTCCTCATTTTGACTCCTCCAAATAGTATGTTATAAGGAGGTCATCCAAGATCTCAATCCCTCTACCTATCTCTATAGGTGTGCTGCCCACATTTGTGACTTCCTCAGATGGGTCTAAATCTCTATCATCTGTGCTATTGTAGATAATTACATAGATCTCTCATCTACTAGGGCCCACCATTCTTGTATCTCCCTGACACCCATAACTATTGGTGACAACATCCTCATTACATCTCTAGCTAATTTGAACCAACTCACCTAAGTTGAGACATATGGTACACTTGGACCCTCTAATATTGTAGTTTTTTATGGATACAAAGTCTCATGTAGGATGTCATAGAGTGCTCCCCTTACCAGGAACCCCCATCTCTCCTCTTTTTCATCACCTACACCTGTAAAAGCACACAAGATGGATATTAGATCACTATCATAGCTCATAATATTTATCTATCTAAACAAAACTTAAGCAACATATTATTTTTTACCTTTCTATGTCTTAACTACTATGGTCTCACCATCTGCATGACCACCTAGTATAGTCTCCCCATTTATGTGGCCTCTTAGCACCTTCTCTAGAGGCTACCTCCTTAGCTCAAACTTGGCTATCATGGATCATGTCAGTCTCATCACATCTAAATGGTCTCTTTATCATCTCTTCTAGCTCACCTATGGGGTCATCTAGGATGGTAATAGTCTCCACTCTCTCCTCTACCTATTGCCTCCATCAACATCATGTCTTTAGTAGTCATTTCTCATATTAATGTAGAGTTAGTAGTGATACATCTGGTATCTCTACCTCTACATCCCTATCCTCCTGCTTAGTTCCTTATCATGCATGACCAATCCATGGTCACTCTCAACATGACCTTAGTATTGGCGTCACTATTAGTGGCCCTAGTCCTCTCTTCCCTCATGGCTCCCTCACATGTTGAGCCCACTATTCAGGCATCAGTATTAGTGTCACCAGATGATATAGGCCCATCTACCCTAGCATCCATGTTACTAGATGTGGCTCTCTCCACTATAAACAGTGTCTAATAACATCTATCCTCTCTATCATTGGTGTAACTATGTGCGAGCTCACCCATGTAGCTGTTATGTGGTCATATGACTACCATATGATATCTGTACATTTCATTGAATACAACACTAGCATATGGGGTATGACCCACACTACCTAGTCCTTCCTCCATCTCTACACCCAAGGTAACCTATTATTGATTGCATGGGGAAACCCAACCAATTGATACCTATGAAACCTATCATATATCCAAGTTGTTAGTAATATGATCAATGCCATGGTCCTCTACCCTCTGACTAGCATCTCATACATATCATATCCTAGTTGGACCTAGATGACTGAGCCTAGGTTATATAGCACTCACTCCTCCAAGATTATCCTACTCAAGGCTACCATTAATAGTGGTACCTTGTCATCTAACTTGTGACATAGCACCTACTATTTCACAAGGCCTATCACAACCTTTTAGATATCTAGAATCTATGATGCATAGAAATCAAACATACTCACTCTCCTACCTAGTAATATAATCTTTAATTATGTAGCTCACATGACTAAGGCTCTCCTCTCCTCTAAACTATCTAGTATCCCTATGGTCACCTGTGTTCCTACTATAGGTAGCCCTAGGATGGCATGGACATACTCTATCATGATAGCAACCTATACTATATCCCCATCCACCTCCCATATAAAGGTGTTAGTCAATCATTCCAAATAACTGAGGAACATGACTAACAGGTCAATACTAAGGGGGATCTAGCATATCTTTGTTATCTCACCTAGACCTATGGATCATAATCTAACCTTATCTCCATCTGAAAACCTATCTAAAAAGTTTGGTAATCATGCCACATCCACAAGTCTCTAAAATATCCATTGTCCCTACACCTAAGAAATAAAAAAGGATGTATTAGTTCCTCCATGTCATGTATAGTCAAAATACATTCCTTTTACATTTTAGAGCCAAAACAAAGTCTAAATTACTTTATTCTATTCTCTTTATCTTACATTTAGCCTTCTTGGTCCTTCTTGATCTTACTTGGTAATTTTAGGCCATTCTAGCCCTCTTTTGACCTTTTACACGCTTTTCCATATCATTCTAGCTCTTTGGTCAAATAAGTTTGACCAAAATTTTCCTATCTTTTCACCTGTTTGACTCAAAATTTGAGTCAACCCCCTTATTTTCCCTTCCCTAGTGCTGAGTTTCCATTTTGGACCTTTCAAACCACATAACAACTCCAAACTAAGCTTTAAATCTATAGAATGTATAGGGTCGACCCATACCTACTAGGTTGGCACTGTGGATTCAACCTATTTTCTAGCCTACTAGGTTGACTGGGTCAATCTAGTGCTTTTTACCTACTGAACCCTTGCATTTTCTAGAAAAAGTGCAATTTTTTTACTTTCTACCTAAATCTTCCAAACCCATTTCCCATCTTCCTATATACTACCCCTAGAATCTGATTTTTCTTCATTTTGACATCTAAAAATTCTTAAAATTCAAAATTACTAA
Organism: Torreya grandis; assembly: GCA_037957365.1. Taxonomy (NCBI): domain Eukaryota; kingdom Viridiplantae; phylum Streptophyta; class Pinopsida; order Cupressales; family Taxaceae; genus Torreya; species Torreya grandis. The sequence goes on from JARHVA010002155.1 coordinate 1,419,228, forward strand.
AAATTCACTTAATTTAATACAAATTTCAAAAACTAGTTTGAGATTCTTAGTTGCATACCTTTAGTGCACCTATTGTTGCCTCTGGAGGCTCTCCCTATCTAGTATGCCATCTCCTCACCATCCTATCTTGCTTTCTCTCTAGAGCTCTCTTTTCTCTCCTTCACAAGTCAAAATAACAAATGACTTATCTTTTCCCCTATTTTAAAACACTTTTTCAAAATTCAAATCTTTCAATTACTATCCTGCAGATTCCTTATTTTGCTTCTATCTTTGTTTCTACTCATCCATTTTGAAAATCATAAAATTCATTAGATTCATGATGATGTAGAGATTAATTTCCACTATTACATGCCTATTTTCTATTTTTTAATTTTTGGCTATTTTTTTCACTAACTTCTATAGGTTTGTCTAGTGTTCTCTACATTAGACACCTTCACATTTCTTATAGTCTACTTCTTTATCTATGACACTACAGTAAATTAAAGGCATTTTTCAATTTAGTGCTTTCATTTATCTTATTTTATGCTTACTACATTTTACTCAACATCAATGTTATGAATTATTATGTTTTATTCCCTGAAGCACCATCCCGTGTTGCACTTATGTGACATGTGATGAGCTTCGAGTGGGGCATATATATAAACATAATATTTTCAAAATTTTATTGATTACTAACACTTTTTATCTTGAAATAACCTATCAAGTATCAATCTCTCTAAGTTCATGTCTTAAGAGGTGCATTAGGAAAGGGGTGGGTAGACCATTGGTGCTTTGTAAGATTATTATCCCTTTTACCACTTGCTATCTACACACTTATCTCCTAAAACCATTAACCCTAAGCTTATTCTTCTCAGTCCTACCTCTTTCAATATTTTTCCTCTTTCCATCCTCCTTTTCTTACCTTAATATCCTTTTGGACTATCGGTTGTACTAGGTCACTAGGTTGACCCAATACAATTAGGGGTATTTTTCACTTTCTTGGTTTGTTAGCCTTTCAGATGACCTAGTATAGACCTAGTGAATTGTCCCCAAAAACACACTGGGTCAACTGGGTCAACCCTATACAACCAACATTCCTAGGAGGATTTAGGGCAAGATATACCTATATATACAAGTTCATTTCCCATCATTTCAAAAAGAGAAGAATTATTAGAAAATAAGTGCGAGTGAACATCTGCTTATTGACCATTCTATTTGAGGAGTAAAGCTTAGGGTTCCATACTTTCTTTGGAGATACGAATATTGCATTATGGATAATTATTTTAGATGCTTAGATAGGTTGTGTAGCCTAGAGCTGATTTATCTTGGTTATCCTTACATACCACAATAATCTCTTGTGAAGTACCTTAGATAAGGGAGATATTGAGGCTTGATGGGTTCATCTTTAAAGGTAAGTATTCCTGAATTTATTTCTCCTTTGTAAGAGTAGATAGACAATACATTTGTATTACTCTCTACGTGTATTAGGATTCCATATACATTGACATGAATATATGTCTTCTAATACATGTTTAATTTAGTTTGTTTTATTATTTCTAACCCCCACTTTATGCCAAAAGCTTTGGTATGCACTAGATTAGATTTAATTTATTGTTATTAGTATAAGTTAATGCTTTAAACCTTAGGGATTGATTAGGTTTTTTGTGTGATTGTGTTATAATGTAGGCTTTGGAACACTTTCTAACATGATGTGTTGTGATAAGTGATACATGTGATCCCCTAATTAGGTCTAGTGGATCCCCACATTGGTCATGCTCCCACTTAATAAGTGTATCCCCAATTAGAAGTTTAGGTATGTTCTATCTTATCCAATCTAGGATTAATTCATAAACATGATGCATTTTTTATTGCATATAAGTAAGACTTAAATGAATTTGACTTTTATTGGTTGCTATCTAGATAGATAACAGTTCTAACACTCCTAGTCAAACTAAAGGTCTGAAAGAGTGGAAAGATCTTGGTGTGTCTTTCCTTTGATTAGATTTTGGAATAAATCACATTAGCACTAATGGTGACTCTAAATCAAGATTCTAGTTATGAGTAGACCAAGTATGTCTCAATGAAGTTCATAATCAATTTTTGCATCTCATTTGATGTATGAGGTCAATATGAATAGTTATGGTGAATACCCTTATTATCCACGTCCTTATCAACAAACCTAATATGTTATTCATAATCTATATGAGTCTAATTATCCCTACCAAGATTTTTTCTAAGTTATGAGGAACTTTGGCAAGTTTCTCATGATCCTTATTATCAATGGAATAACTCTTACCTTCCTCATGATCCTCACCAACAACATGAGGACCTATTTCAGTCATATATGCAAGAATATTTCCCTCATATTTCATATGAACAACAAAAGCATCATAATACTATTCCTCATTAACCCTATCATGAGCTATCCATACCATCACTTAGGCAAACTCTAATAAGTCTTGATGGGCATGTACTAGAATCATACTCACAAAAGTATTATGGCCAAGATATCCCTACTCACTCGATCCATTATGTCAGGGAGTCATTGTAACAAATGAAAGCATAATGGACACTTGTTGAGAGAGCAAATTAGAACAATCTCATAGGTGAGATGATGGATGTAGGTGGTAACATTCAAAACATTGAGGACAAGCTAAAAGGCCTTAAGGAATATCAGGTCAAACCTTTCTAATCTCATGTTCCTTCACATATACCACCTCAACCTTCTTATGTGCCACCCATTCCTCCCCAAGAGACCATTCCAAGTGTCCCTTTAAGTATGTCAAGTTACTCATGTGTCCCTCAAACCTTTCCTTCCTTGAATTTTATTCAAGAGAGCTATCAAATTTAGAAGGAGATTATCGTAGAATATCCTATTGTTAAGGTTTAAGATTCCATCATTCCTCAAGAACCCCTTATAAATTCCTTCAAGGTTTCAAGCTAGAATCAAGTGGTGAAATAATGAAGTGGGAAAAGTAAATCAAATACAGATTTGAAGGTCCAAATTAAAGGAGGATCTGAACCTCTATAAACATCTCTCATGCATCTTCAAGAACCTTCTTATGTTCCTTACCTTTATGAAGCTACTAATCACCTTAACAAAGATATATTATAAGAGAATATTGATAGGCAAATCAAAGAGTTGGAGTTGGAGATAAGGAAAGAGGAGGAGAACTAGAAACAAAAGGTCAAAATAGAACCTCAGTCTTTCTCATCTTAGAACCAAGTCATGAAGTCAAGCAAATCCAAGGTCATTCAACCCCCATCCCTACCTTCTCAAGAATCTAGGTTATTTTCATCTCAAAAATCCATCTAGAGTAGTATGCCAAAGAAGGAAGAAGACATGAATGTCAAAGATAAGAAGTTAAATGAAGGAGGTGTCACATATGTCCCATCTCTCTTGTAGTCATCCCAATAATATCCTATGTCACTCCTTTAAGAGGTAAGTGGTGAGCCCCATATTGAACTCAGAACTAATAATGATGATTGTCAAAGTCATAAGAGGATATCAGTATTGGGACACCACTTGGTGAGATAAAACATGTCTCAGTATTTTATGATGTAAAAGAGGATGAGATAAAAGATCAAGTGAAATTTGGAGATGAGATACAACATGGGGAAGTATTATATGTGCATCAAGAGGTTGTTTCTAAAGAACCTCTTGATCACATATTAGTTGTCCAAGATCAAGAGTTTTCACAAGATCTTATGGTAGATGAAATAGATAAAGTATAGGATCATATTTATTTGGAAGGTAGCCATGAGGAAAAATCACACAACACCATTATTTAGGTATAGATCATTCCTAAAGAATAAGACCATTGGCAACAGTTGCACCATGATTCCATGGGTGAGATTGATGAACTTAAGATGGTAGAATTACTTGATGGGATAATAAAACCATTTGAATCTTCATTTGACGCTTCCATTAATGCTTTAGAGCATGAATAACACCTATTTTATGACCTCATTCATCAAGAAGATAAGGTTGAATAAGTGGTGGTTCTAGATGATAAGGAGGACAAAGATGATTGGTAGTTGCAAATGAAGCTCTTTTAATAGCTTGAAGATCTTAGTCAAGTTAAAGATCAATTGATTGAAAAAGTGTACAAATAATTTACCATGGAGAAAAATTACCAAGATTGGGTAGAAAATGTAGAGCTATTTGATGAGCTTGAGGAACTTGAATCAAAGAAGAAGCCTAGTCTTATTGAGGACACCGTGGAAACTAGGGAGGTATGCCTTATTGAACAACCATTAGAGATTAAAATTGAGGAAAAATATGAGAAATGTATGACTATTTGTATACACATAGTTAATATATTTGGAGCTACTTGATTCTCATTGAACATCATGCTAGGGAAGCTGACAACTACAATATAGAAAAAGTAGGCATCAAGACCAAGAGTCAAAGAGTTGCATGCCTCATTCAATTCCTCATCCCATGAGGAAAAATTGTCAAAATTTCCTTTTGATTTGGTAAGAAAGGTACATATAGTTCTAGGTTGTATATATTATAGTAATGATGTTCAAATTCCTTTAAGTGTTGCTTTAGCACATTTGTTTTTTGTCCCTATTTTATTTAGTAGGTTAGTTTTCCCTTTAAATAAGTGCCTTAGGCACTTTATCTTATCTTATTATTTTCTTGGTACTTTATATTTGTTCAAAAGAGAGGTTAGATCAAGATTGGTATTCAATGTGTTGGACCCAAATAGAGACTCCATGCCCAATGGACTAGACTAGACACATGGTCTAGGTTCTTTTACATAGACATGCATGTAACCCCTATGAGTCACCAAATATGTTGGCCAATTTTGGCCCACATATGAAGATCTTGCATGGTTTGATAAATTAGTAGATAAAAAGGATTTATGATAAGTCTAAAGTGTTTTAGAGACCTATGAGATTTCAAGAGTGCTTGGAACAAGTGTGAAAATGTAAGGAATCCATCTGGTTCTTCATTATGTTCATCTAAACATTTTGGGTCTAATGGCAAAAATTATGAGTAGGCACTTTACTGATGTCATAATTTCCACATGTGGAAAAGTTAGGTAGAATTAGTCATATAGGTTTTCTCACATTTAGGCCAAGTTTATATGCACCAAGTTTTAGGTCCTCCACTAAAGTGCATCAAAAGTTATGGAGATCCAAAATTAGCCTCTTAGCCAAATTTTGTTGTTTTTCACTGAACCATTTTCAAAGAAGCTCAAATAGATCCAAGTGAGCATCTTAACAAGGCCATATATTACACATGCAATAGTTTTAAGGTAATATGGTCACATGGGTTTGTTCATCTTGGTCCCTAGTTTTTATGCACAAAGGACCAAATCCTCCATTAAATAAAAAATGAAGTTATACATGATCGAAGTTGGCTCCTTAGTTAAATTTTGATAAGTTTTCCATACTTAGCCAAATGAGCTCGACCATTTATAGGACGTCATGCAAGAGAAGATATGGACCAACCAACTTGAGAGTTTAATATCTTCACTTGGGAAGCCTTGAGACTAGTGGATCAAATGGGTTTGTGCCTTTTAACCTCAAGAGCATCTCCTAAAAGTTTGGTCACTCCATGAATTTTTATCTTCAATTTATAAGCCTTTAGAAATGGACCTACAACATATGATGTTCTTACCAACATCAAATTAAAGATTAGGAAAATATCCATATGTGTTTAAATTTGGTGGTTTATAGGACATCAATTACATTATGTGAAACATCAAATGATGGTTGACAAGATCTCAAATTTAAGACAAAGTAAGAAAAATCCTATTAAGATTAAATTTAACAATCATGTGACCATCAACAATGGTCATGTGAACACCATTTGATAGGAGTGAGGATGTCAATTTTAAGATCATGAACTAGCCCTTGGCTTTCAAATAATTGGTCCCAATTGATCTAACAGTCCACATTCAATAATATTTTCAAATCTAATGATGATCAAAGGTCAAAGGGTCAAAAAATATCAAGGGTCAATGTGTGCATGACAAGTTTTAATGATGAATTCAATTTGTAGAGGATTAACATCTTACTAGTATTCATATTGATTTAAATCAATAGAGTAAGATGAGTCCTTATGTCAATAAGTTGAGTCAAATTTTGACAACTAATTAGAGCAAAGGTGAGCCGAAGGTTTTTGATAGAGGTTGAGAATCCATTTTTGGCCATGGAAATCATGGTTTTTTAGGTTCTTCCCAATGCCTTTAAATCTTATTCAAATGCCATGGAGTGGTTAGTAGGACGCAGTCAAGTATGAGGAACATAAGGGACCACCATTGGAGCTAAATATTAATCTCTAGTTTGATAATTTATAGTGTGTAGGGTTCTTTATCATGATTGGTTCACCATTTATAAAGAAGGATAAATGTAAAAATAAGTATTGGATCTTATATAGGTAAAGTGGGTTTATTTGGACCTATATGGAGTCCAAAAGAAGATTTTGTCTATGGGTCTATTTTAATATATAGATAACTATAGGAAAATCAATGGTCTGAGATTGGTTTTTCATCTATAGATAAACCTGTGACCTAGATATGAAAAATAGAGTAGATATATGTTTAAAGAAAAGGGTCCCATTTTTCGATGTGGCTCCATCATTGAAAAATAGGTACTCCACTACTCAAGGCATGGCATGATTATTGATATTAAGATTTGAGGATTTTAATCCTCATGAGCATGTCAAGTGGATTTAGGGTCCCAAAGTAGTAAAATGATAGTGGAAGAAGCACTTAAAGGCATTAATTTTTCTCAAATAGACTTAGTCATCATGGAACAAACCCTTGTATCTAGTAGGACACTCTCAACCAACAAGAGAAGCTTGGAGACTAGTGGGATAAAAGGAAGTCTATTTTTTTATCAAGGCACACAAATAGAAAGCAAACAAGTGTTGTCACCTCACCTCTTGATCTCAAGGACTTTCCTCCACTCTCTAAGGTATTGTTCTATCTCTCTTTCTCTTTTTTTCAATATATATAAGCTTTTGAGACAAAAAATGGATCCTCTCTGTATTTTCTCTACTCCCTCTCTTAGGCATGACCAAACTCTGCCAAGATGGAGCTTATAACCTCTTAAAATAAATAAAAGGATATGTTTTATATTTCATTATTCTAGTATAGTGTGTACATTTCAGATTTTCATATGTGGTAGAAGTTTTTCCCTTATCAAATTATGATCTCACCTAGTTACTAGTGCATCTAGTTATGTAGGTCATGTTTAGTATTTTACATTTCTTGATTGAAGCCCGCATGTGGATACTGTGACTAGTTAGTGTTTTCCTTTATACCTCTCCTTCATTTCCATTACATTAAATCATTTTTTAAATCTCTTCATGAAACACTGATGTATGATAGATATTTGGGATCCTAGATCTAGTCTTTTACTTGTTTTATTAGTGTTCTAAGAGTCAAGCAGGGTGGAACAACCCATAAATTAGGTGCATCACCATTGTTAGCTTAGGTTTCCCTTTCATGCTTATCTCTCTCTCTCCCCCTTTTCTTTGGTCATTAGGAGGTTTTAGTAGTGGGAATAAGCTAAAATGATGCATTAGAGGAGCTAGCCTCAATAAAAATCTTAGATGTCTAGTCTAGTTATAGGCATTCCATAGCCTTAGACCATTCCCATGTTAGTTCATGTATGGGTCAGAGTTGAATGAATTTGAACTCTATTAGGTGATATCTAGATAGCTAACATTAATGAATTTTAATAGTGGAGCACAACATAGGCTCATGAAATTAAATATATAAAATGAAATAATCTAATAGATTTTACTCTTTAAAAGTGCACATCTCATATAAATATGCACTTTAAAAAAATTAGATATTCTAAATACTTTATAGTACCAAAAATATCACACTTGTAAGAGAAAGGACTTTGATGACAAATTATACCTCTATCAGTGAGTGAAAAATGAGTGTTCTAAGTGGCATATAAAAATAGATATACATCATGGAATATATCTAAAGCATATCCACAATGAAAAAATAAGTGCCTCCAAACACTAAATAATGCTCAAGATGTGAGAAAAATAATGTAATGATATCTAAATAAACACATAATAGAGAGGGCTTGTGAATATGATTAGACTCAAACTAGCACATAACACACCAATTGGGTAGTTTACATAGAGTAAGAAGTAATATTTTATAAAGAACAAGTTTTTATATGGTGGGTTTACCTACCTTTCAAATTGGGCCCCACCCAATAGTCTTCATTGAGTGGAAAAAATGATACAAGGATTTGAGTGCTAAAAAGACACATCACCCACAAACCTTCATTAATAGCATTACATCCATAAA
>JARHVA010002155.1:1432500-1447500 GCA_037957365.1 Torreya grandis
GAATAAAAAGATATTTATCAAGGGTAAATATTAATATTATTGTAAATAAAAGAGGGATTTTAAAAATAATAACATAGGCATCTATGAGAATACCTTAATAAATATGAGGCATACTAAGTACATATAAAATACACTAAGTGACTAGTGACCATCAATATACAAAGGACACCTTGTTCATAGTAAACATAAAATTGTATATGTAAATAAGTGAGGTACTAAGATTGACTCATGTTGATTATTTAAACAAGGATAGTAAAATGGACCTACCTTTCCACAATGTGTTCCCCATCCCTTAGGACATCTTAAAGATCCATCACTCTATTGTGAAGATTGGGTACTTGTGTGAGAAAGTAGGTAGCACTAAAAGATTTTTTTATTCTCCTTTCCCAATCTACTAGGATACCATACCCCAATAGACCTCCATTCTATCATGAGGCCAACTATGGAGTTTAAGCTTTGATTATAAGAATGAGATGTGATTTGAATCACACCTTTTAGTGTGATTTGAATTTTAAAATATTGAATGTTTCCTTTTATATCATTGCCTTTTGCTAAAATGATTTGGATTTTAAAATTTTATGGCTTTTAAGATTCCTCCTCCATACAAAATTAGAATAACCAACATGAGAGACAAAGTGGTACACATGAATGAGATTTATATTCTGGATAAAGAAAGTTAACTATCCAAAGATATGACTTACTAAAACACTTAGGCTTACTTATGAACTAGTATATTATCTCAAGTTTCAACCATGTGAATGTTTATTTTGTGAAAATAAATATGAGGGGAATAAAGGGAGATTCAAAGTGGACTGGTGAGATGTTTAATGGAAATGAGATGAATTTTTTTCTAACTGATTACATGGTAAATAAGGATTACTTAGGGGAACAAGCTTTGAAAAACCAAGTCACAATAATAATTATTTGTATTATGGAGATAAGGTAACAAATAATAATGGGAAAAGAACAAGATATCCATGGAAATAAATGAACTCATAAAAAAAACATGTAATCATGAAAATAATCCATAAGAGATCATAAGGAATGAAAATGACACCATAGAAAACATATAATGTGAAATATAAAGAGCCATATAAGATAGATAAATGAATAAAAATTTGACATAGAGTCAAATGATATAAAGTAGATATATATAAATAAAATGGAGCACATGTCAAATACAAAAATGAAGAAAAAAGTGAAGGAACACCATGTTGTGTCCATAAATATCAATAAATTTGTCCACAAACATTGTTCATAACATCTGATAGATCTCTATGAAGTTGTAACCTAACTAAAATAAGAGTCTCATCGATCTTCAATGAAATCTAGGAAAATACCTCTCATCGAATCTCCTCAACATAAAATGTAGGCATGACTGAAGGATCATTCTCATGAGGGCCATCATGCATAATATACTTAGGATAAGGAATAAAAATGGAATCTATGGGACATGAAGCAGCCACTAGTGGAGAAGGGACCATAGGTGAAGGAGGATCCATGGGTGGAGGAACCATAGGTGGAGGAATCACAGGGGAAGAAAGTGGATCTTTATTGCATGTGTGACCTATGGGATAAGGAATAATAAGTTCATGAATGTTCATAAGGTGATCCTAAAGATGATGTTAGAGGATATGACAATAATCAGTGTGATGGGTACTACATTGGTGACACAAACAATATACCTCTCCATATTTGGGATTATACTTAGGCAATAACTTGGGAGTAGGAAGAGCCTTATTTTTAGGCTAAGGAAGAGTAGGACACAAGGTGTTGGTATATGATTATTTGTGTCATGAAAGTAACATATACACTTGTTAGTGGACTTATTGGGTGTACTAATAGAGGAAGTGAAATCAAAATCTAAGAAAGGCTAGTATAGTTTACAATCTCTAGTCCAATGACTGGAAACTCTATGAATGTCATAGTAAGGTTGATTGGCCCTTTAGGTGGGTAGAGAAGTAATCTATGGTAAAGTAATTAGTCCATATCAAAGGGGATGTGGGGATAGTGGATAGATAGAATTAGAACTAGGAAGAGAATCAGCTAAAGGTAGAGTGAGAATAGGATTCAGACTACACTCAACTAAAGGAGGTGTAGGATGCACAAAGGGCTTAAAGATAGTAACAAGCATCTTAGGGGAAAGTAGAGTATAGGGATCCTTATATCTAATTAAGTGATAGGGACCAATAATATCATGATCAATAAACATGATCTTAAGAGGTTATTTAGAAACTATAGGTGTTCCATGTGAATGTACCATCTCTACACAGTGAGTAAGATGAAAAATGCTAAAATTAAGAACTATATAAGACAAAATATGATAAGATAAATAAAAATATTGAAATAAATAAGAATGATAATGAAGGATCCCAAAATCTCTACCTTGAATAAGACCTCCTAGAAATGGGTCATCAAAAGTATAACCATCATCATAATTGAGTGTATGAAGATAAATTATGCAGGTAAGTATGATCATATCATTTTAAGTGGCATGATGAAGAGTGTTGAGTCTCAGTTAAGATGACATGTATATCTTTACTAGGTGGTTGATGGGAACACAACTTCAAAGATGGTGGGAGCTAGTAAATGAGATGAGAAAAGAGAATGTAAGTTTTTATCTTGAGGTTGATTTTGTCTAGCTCATCGTCATTAGAATATAATAAGTTAGGTGGTATATTTTTGATGATTTTGGGGTGACCATGATAACCTCATGTAGATTCAATAGGGAAATTAAAAATTTAAGATTCTTGGAATGGAACACTTGGCAAGGGTTGGAATTTTGAATACACCAAGGTCTTGGAATTGTTAAAAATTCCAAGGGTTAGTGTCACCTTGAATCCTATAGATAACACCATTGTGAGGAAAATTGACACATTATAAGGAAAAATAAGTGATAACCCTCATGTAATGAGTCTATGGACTGCCAAGCAAGATGTAGGAGAAGGGAAAACTAAAGATCATAACCTTCACTCAAATAATGATAGGTGGGATGGTAATAGGGAACCACACACAACGTAAAGGAGGCATTTACCTTCAATCATAACATTTAAATGTGTTGTCTGTGGACTTAAGATTAAATTTTGATTATCCAAGGGTTTTAATGAATTCAAGAGAGGAAGCACAAGTTCTTGAACCTTCATCAATCAAAGCACACTTAAATTAGATGTCATCAATTTGAATGCTTATAAAGATGGGAGGATCATCTACATGAAGCAAAATCTCATCTACAATCATAAAATCAATATGAAATTTTAGAGAGAGAAGTGTTCATTATTTTGTCAATGTGTATAAACATTCTTCACATTCTTGTAAGATGTTATCTTCTAACCTAGATAAGGTAGTTTCACATCTTGATAGGGGAGGATTGGGGGTGTTCATTTCAAATAGGAGTTGTATATAGAGGTTGCAATGATGTAGAGAAGTCCGTATGAGTTTAAGAAAGGGAAATTGAGATGGAAGATTGGTAAGCTTTGTGATAGGGTCCCATTCATAATAAACCATGAGTGGGATTCTAGATAGAGGTGTGTAATGTTAGAGGAGATTATTGAAAGGAGGATTATAATTGCATGTAAATTTGTGTTAATAGGATGTGGTAGGTTTAATTGGGGGACAAATTGGTTGATTATCATGAGAGGATGGGGTAGTTGACTTAGGTTTATCTTGTGATACATTTTAAGAAGCAGTATTAAAAGGTTGAATATTATTGGGAATGGTTAAAAAGGTTGGAGAAATTGTAGAAATGGTATGAGAGGTGTTGTCCAATGGAGGTGTTGAAAATGTTTCATCAAAAGCGATAAGGTTCTCTTGCCCCAACTCTAGTAGGTGAGTTGGGGAATAATCTTGAATAACACAAAAAGTGTGTGATGATTGGTGCAAACATGTAGGATGAGAATCAATGAAAGCAACTACCCTTCACGTATTATTTGTGTTGACCACATTCTCTTCAGGAGTTGGATCTATAAGACTTTGAAAGTTATTGGTGGAAGGAATAGGTTTATCATTATTGTCTTGATGGTTTGAAAAAGGATTATTATAAATGGCCATATGAGCATTAGCTTGGTTCAAATATTGATTTTTACTTTGTGTTTTGTGAGATTTGAAGGCAATGTCATAAGGTTGTTGACATTTATAAATGAGGGAATCGTGATCAAAATTTGGACCAAGGAGGAAATCCATAGATAAGTTATGAAATTGCCTACAATTCTCATGAGAGTGACCCTAACTAGCATGAAACCAACAAAATTTATTTGGATTATACCATGATTTCATAGGGAGAGTGGGATCAAGTTCTCATGGAAGAGGCCTTGGTAGATGCTTTTGGAGTTCCACAAAGGATAATGGATTATGAACATTGATGTTGTTTATTTGATAAAATTGAGGATTAGGGTTGTGGTTTAAAGGGAAAGCTTGTTCCAATACAAGGTCATAAGAAGTAACTTAAATATTATTAATGGTATCATAGGAATCAATGACACCATCATTAGTATCATGAAAATTTTAATTTTTGATGAGCATGCAGGTGCTTGTAGGAGGTTGGGATGGCTCAAACTAACACATGAGAAAATCTTGGTGCTTGGCTAAGTTGAGGGCCTCTTCAAAAGTTCATGGAGAGAGATTCTTAACCCAATATTGTAACTTAGGATGGAGATAATTGGTGAATAAATGAAAGAGGTTATCATTCACCATGTTGTGTTCACAATTACCATGTTGTATTCCACCAGTTGATGAAAGCTTGTGCAATTTCAGTCTCAAGTTAATTGCAATTAATAAAATGAGCCAAGGTATTCTCAAGGAGGTGACTAGTTTGAAACTCTTGTACGAGAGTGTTACCTATATCTTCTAAACTAGTGATGGAATGAGATTTGAGTTGATTATACCAATTTGAAGTATTTCTAGAGAGGGTTTTTACTAAGAGTTTGGTAGCAAAAAAAGTGTTTCACTTGACCCAATCTTTTTATAGATTTCCAAATGTTTTTAAATGTAAGGTAGGATTAGTTGTCCCATTTTAAATAATGGTGGGGGTGATACCTCCTATATCTATGTTGAAAATTTGAGACATAATAGGTTCATTTTGAATATGTTTAATTGTTTTGTTAACAAGTAGTGGTTGAGAAATAAGGTTATCATGGGAATACCTAATGGGGGGTGGAGGGGGGTGTATTTTGATTGTAAAATACCCATGGAACCTGTTGATGTTGATTTTAGAGGTGAATAAGGTGATTTTGCATTACATCATTTGGTTGGAATTATTATATTGGAAAGAGTTCATTTGGTTGAGAGTTTGTAATAAAAATTGATGAGTTTGAGTGGTGTTTTTATTAGCATACATGGCATGCAAAGCATTAGCATTGGTATTAGTGTCTTAGGTACCACTATGAGTAGTAGAATGCATGCCACTAGTGGTTTGAGAGTCATTTGTCGAAAAGGAGACACTAGTGTCATGATTACCATGTGTTGTGAAAGATGCACTAGTAGAAGGATTAGAAGAAAAATAAGCACTAGTGGCATGATTACCATTGGTAGAAAAAGATGCACTAGTGGAGTGATTGAGAAGGGTGGGTCTTGGAAAAGGTGCACTAGATGTTGAACCTCCCATGTTAGTAGAGATAATTGGTATGGAGGTAGAAGAAATCAAGGAAGAATAGATCATAATATGAGAAGGGGTCAAAAGAGAATGAAGAGGTTGAGAATCAAAGAAGCTATTACCCCCAAATCCATGTGAGAATGTAGGGGAAGGTGAATGGGGTTTTTATAGTTGACCACTTATCATAATGGTGTAAATAGTGGAAGGGTTTTTTCCTCAATTTTGAGGAAATTCATTAATGAAGAATTTTTTTCAGAGTATACTCTAATTTAGGTTGATATTCTAAGGGAAACAAAGAATTACAAATTGAAGATGCATGAGGAGTCTATAATTTGTAGTACGAGTGGACTCATGCACATTACTTTAATTTAAAGTGGAAGCCATAAGCTATTTATGGGGAAACCCATTGAGATTGGTAAAGTTCATAATATATGCTGAGTTCAACTCTATGTTTTAATCAAAAAGAAAGTTCATGATGAGATAAAAAGGATAAGAAGGATGATGATGATGAAAAGAAAAAGTAGAAAATAGGATATAGAGTCAATCCAATCAACTATTTTTTATAACCCAATAGACAAATGAGAATACACAATCATTCAGGTCAACTATGTATTGCAAATAGGAAAACTAAACACGCTGATAAAGATACATAGTCATTCAGGTTGATCATCTACTATTGAATAGAGAACTAAATAGGGGGATAAGAAGACACAATCATGCAAATTGAATATGTATTACTGGTAGGAAGGTAAAACATATTCTATAAGAGACTATATCGACCAAGATGATAATGTTCTAAAATAGGGGAATTTTTTGTAAGATAGTTTGAAGCAAGAATGAAAGAAAACACACAAATAATTAGATCAATGTGATTGATCTAATTGGGGAACACAACACAAACCTTGCACCAATGCTAACCAATTAAAGTTACTAAAAAGTAAATGCTAACTAATTGGTCACTTTAAGTGCTATTAGATTATTAGAAAGTTTTTGATTTTAATGAGATAGGAAAGTTGGCTGAAATAGGGAACTAGAAATTAGTATAAAGTTGTTTTCATGATATTTGGACTGAAAGAGATCTATATTGGAAATGGCACTATCTTTATATTGGGGCCTACCCCTTACTTCACAATCCCACAATGATAAGGGTGTCAGGTGTTTTTCCAATATATACTATTAACCATGTATTTATACTTGGCTAGAAAACCAAGTTGGTTTTCCCCTTGATGAAATCCAAGTAGGTAGGCCTTGGAAAGATAAATGTTTAAATTATTTTGAATGTTAAGTGTTTTTCTAGTGTGAAAAAAAGAGTAAAATAGTGTTACTAAAATGATAATTTAAAAACCACCTATTTAGACTATGTGAGTTACTCTAAGCATGCAATCAAATAAAAAGGAAATGTGAATTAATTACTAATAATAAATGTTAATTCCTTGATTAAGAATAGTATAGAGTCAGTTTAGGCAACACTATATTAAAATAATATAGAATAGATTTGACTAGGTCAATTTTTTTCTATAGAAGAAATATCTTTAAGAATAGATTTGAACAAGTCAACTATGTCTCTCAGATAAAAGACAAACTACAAAACTAAGTTGACCAAGTCAACCTAGTTAGCTGTAGGTTTTCAGTTTTGAAGACTACTAACTTGAGAAAAATAAAACTGAAGGAAGTACTAAAATGATAGAGAGATATGAGAAAGTAACCTTGGTGGGTTTGAAGATGATTTAGATTGCAAATTTTTATGCTATAGTGTTTAATTGATGATTTTAAATTATGCAAATTGGGTTGACTGGTTCAACCAAGTTCTATAAAACCTTACATATTGAAGAAGAATAACAAACAAAGTTGACATATTCTATAGTGTTTTTTGAACTATATGTTGGTAGAAGAAAATAATAGACAGAGTCAACATGTTTGATAATGTATTCTAATATGGAAATGAAAAATAGTATTGTGTTGAACTGATCGATCTAGTAACCTATAGTTGATGAAGACCTATATAGACATAAAATAGTCATTTTGAATTGACTATGTATTAAATATCTACATAAAAAGTTATAAATATATCAACTGGTTTGCTATAATACTACAAATATAGAAAAATATAATAAAATGACAAAAAATAATGGCATGAAATAAAATCTTCAAGGGCTAAATTTATGTTGGGTTCACCAAAATGTATGCAAAGGGAAATGAAATTGATCTATAAATCAATCTTATCATGGAGAAGATAAATCCTACATACACTTCTGATTGTTTAAACATTAGATATTTGGTATCATGACCAAGATGGATCTGCTAGACCTAACTAAGGTATCTCTTACAATAATAAAATAACTAGGGAGGGTTCCAAAGCCACCAATGAAAAAAAACTATGCAATAACCCTAACTAGGTCCTATGTTTTCATATTTACTAAGTAAATGACAAAAGCAAAGTAAAGTCTAATCTAGTGCTCACCAAATCTTGTGTCACAAAGTGGGGTAATAAACATGAAAATTAAACATGCAAAGAAGATATATACCCATGTAAATTTACACAAAATATTAATGTATGGAAGATAAGTATAAATACATATATATCGACTCTTATAAAGCAGGAATAAAGTTAGGAATACTTACCTTTGAAGGCAAATCCAATGAACCTCAATCTCTCTCTTAACTAAGGTGCTTCACAAGAGGATATTATGGTATGTAAGGATGATAAACACAAATTACCTCTAGGATACACAACCTATCAATGCATCCAAAAGACTTCTCCACAAGACAAGATTTGAATCTCCAAAAAAATTATGAAACCCTAATCTATGATCCTCAAGTATAATGGTGGATAAGTAGATGCATAATATATATCTATTCTTTTTCATATCTCTTCCTAATAACTAATTAAATGATTGTGTATATATAGCTCAACATAACCCTAATCCTTTCCAAAAGTTTAGCCAACAAAGTCGATCCAATCGACTTTATATCATTATTGACAAAATCAAATTAGGTCATGGTATATGTCAGCCAAGGGCTGACCTAGATCCTAAATGAGTTTTATCAATTATATTATAGGGTCGATGGGTTTGAAAGTGTATATTAAACTATCAAAAAGGATTTTAGGCTAGGGAAGGGATAATGAAGGCAAAAAATGACAAGAAGAGGGTAAAAAAGAGCAGGTAAAGCTTAAGTAAATGTTTTTAGGAGATGGTTGTAATGATAACAAATGGTATTATAGGGTAATAATCCTACAAAGCACCAATGATCTACCCACCCCTTTCTTAGTGCACCCTTTAAGGCATGAACTTAGAGATATTGAGACTCGACGAGTTCTTATAAGAGAGGAATAATCAATAATTGATAAAGTTTGAAAATATTATGTGTATGCAATAACAAGGTAAATTTCTAATGTTTTAATTATGATCATACATGCCAATTCCAATGTAACTTCTAACCTTTGAATTATAATCATATAATGGCAAAGTTAAAGTGTGATTATTTTTGTGGATTATTTTTGTAGGGTTGTGAGGGTGGGAAGAGAGATGTAGGAAGGATGTAGAGGAGCCACAATAGGTATATAGATGAGAAATGGTAGAGTTATTGAGTTTTGTTATGTAATTTAGAGTTGGCCTTCTAGATGGAGGAATAAAAGGGTAGACAAGGATGTGTAGAGTAGGGACTAATTATGGGTATGGGAGATGTAGGTGGAAGTGGGCATGCGATAGGTTGGGAAGTGGTGACTAGGTAGAATGGTGCTATGTTGGTGGTGGGATGATAATGATATTGGTGTGGTAAGTGGTTGGTAGCAACAAGGTGGTGTCAAACATGATGGTGGATATAAATGGGAGGTATAATAATGCAATATGTTGGAATTGAGGCTTGGTAGAGGATGAAGTGGTAGAAGATTAGATGTAGTAAGGCTAGTGAAAGAAGTTATGGATTTGGTCAAGAGGGATGATAATTGGTGATGGTATGCATGGGAGACATAGTTGGTGGTGCACATGGGAGATTTAAATGGTAGAAAGGTGCAAGCAATGAGGGAGATGGAAGTGGGATGACAATGGGAGGAATGATGTTGTAGGGGTGGTGGGTGGAAATATGTGGGAAGAGGGAGCCATGAAGGGTGTGGCAAAGTATACTACTTAGCCATGAAAATATATTTTTGTGTTTGTGTTTATGTTTATGTTTTTTTCTTTAGTTTTTATTTTGAAAAAGAAAAAATATTTAAAAAAACTATGCAAAGATGTTTGATAAAGAAAATTTTATGAAAAAGAAAACAATTTTGATTCAATTATATATATATATATATATATATATATATATATATATCATTGAAAAAAATAGTGATGTATTTTAATAAAATAAATTTTAAAAAATATAATAAAAAAGGCCCCAAAATGAAAAAAATCAAATCCTTTTAGCCACTGACGACCAAAATTGACCAGGAGATCCAAATGCACCAGAAGTATCAAAAGATATTTTTTTGAAAAATAAAAGCTTACCTCTGTTAAATCTACCACTACCGATGCATATACATGTTTAGGTTTACATTAAAAATGCATTTTTTCCAAAAAGTGTGTAACAACTAGTAAGCTTGTTACATAGATTAGGAACTCTAAGTGATGAATTTGAGAAAAATAAAATGATGAAACGACTTTCATAGTTGTAATAAATATGCCAAAAAAAATTTATCTACTCCAAAATGCAACATGACATCCTAATTTAAAATTACCACCAAGACATCAAAACAACTCTCATTATCCTCATTTTAGCACTGCATCTCTAATAGGGTAGCATGACTAGATGAAGGACTAAGTAAGAAGGAGGGTTACAGGGTTGGATTTGATACTATGTATAAATTATACACAATTTAGTGTATCAATATCACCAATATCACCCTGACCAAAACATCTTTTCACACTTAATAATACAATCAAATATGGAAACATAAAATTAGAGTTCTAGTTTATTTTTTGCTTGCTTCATGTTCTCTTGACTTGTTCAACTTATTACAATGTCCACACATTGAATTTTATAAATTTTATTTAGAGGTTGTGGATCTAATTTATTAATGTGAATTTTTTTAAATTAATAGTTTAGCACCATGTGCTAAATGTCATCATTGATTGCCAAATGAATAATGCACCCATAACTACCATGCCAACTCTAATTTACATATATTGGTGAAAAAATTATAATTCCAAGTTTATAACACACATGGTTCAAAATAAATTAGGTTAAACACCCTATTTAATACTTAAGTTAATATTAACACTGATATTATTATTCTAACATATAAATAATAAATGAAACTAAAACCCCAGGACAAAAATTAGAAAATCAATGTTAAAAAGAATGTACAGGTTCACCATCATGTTTTAACCTATTTTTCATAAAATTATAAATTTATGTGTGATTATAGGTGTAAAAATAAATAGATATCATAATAGTAAATATGTACAATGATCAACAAGTATGATTTTGATAGTTTGTTAAATAAGAAAAACTACTATTATTGGAAAACACTAAGAAGAAATATATTTATCCCAAGTATAGAATTATTTTGACTATTTTAAATGTTTCAAAGTTGAAATCAGTAAAATATATAACTGTGCATGCTCTAGATTGGGGACTAAATAAGAAAGTGCTTATGGACATGCATGTTATAAGTATATAGTAGCACAGATCATTCAAGTCCGTTGACCATGGATTTTTCCTAGTAGACTGTGATATATGATTGAAAGAGGAAGACAAACAGTTTTTGACAATGATATATAAAAAAACTAATTAGAGGATATATATTGATTCACTATTTTATGCAGACATGAATGCAAGTTACTTGAATCCATTGATCGTAGACTCATCCTAGTTGACGGTGATAACATACTAATTGTTATGCCCTCTGAATGTGTGTCTATTGAGCAATATTGGATATAATAATTGGAATTATGCCATGCAAAATTCACTATTTTTACTTTTTTGTTTGAAACCCTAAGGGTACCTTGATAAATTAAAAACCTAAAAAAATAAGGGAGTGTAATTTGATAAGTTGACCTCAATCACCCCCTTGATTATTGATTGTTACATACGTATCCAATAAAATAAGGAGGAAAGTCAAACCCACATAGATCTCCTAACTAGAATGAACTTGTAATTTTGATCCTTGGCTATATGTATGTATCTATAAGAATGAATTTGATATATATCCAACTAGAAAGAATCTAATGGAACCCTAAGGTTAAGCTATGGTTTTAAAGTGCTTAAGATCAATATGTTTCACCTTAATTAGTATTAATTATCACCATAATGAGATATAAATAATAATGTAATTAATATTTTAAATTATGATAATTAAGCATAAATATGAATTTAAAATGCTTGAAATAGAATGGACAATTAAAATTAATAAATATGGAAATTAAAACATAGGATAAGATAATTATTAGTTCCATGTATTATGCATGATTGAGATAGGCTGAAAGGAGAAAGTTAGTTATAAATTATCAATGAGATATTATTGGTGCATGATTTGGGTCCTTATTCACACCTAGACAATACTTTTAGACCTAGTTGGTACCATTTTATGGCATGTTTTGATCTCAATAGAATCATTCTTAGATATTTTGATTCTCTATTTGGTATAAGTAGGTGCACTTGTTTGTCTTTTATCT
Organism: Torreya grandis; assembly: GCA_037957365.1. Lineage (NCBI taxonomy): Eukaryota > Viridiplantae > Streptophyta > Pinopsida > Cupressales > Taxaceae > Torreya > Torreya grandis. Next base: position 1,444,744 of record JARHVA010002155.1, read on the forward strand.
ATCTATGAAATCCTAATATTTGATCATATACAAGGCATACATAATCCATATCCTTAATATAAAACTCAAGTTCCACTTGAAAAGGGGTAAAACTTGTAAAAAATATTGGGAAGTGTAATGAGATGACCTAACCCAGATCACCCCCTTTGATGATTGAGTACATGCCTACATATCTAATAATTTGAAGAGGGAAGTCAAGCCACATGTAGTTTTTCCCCTAATGGTAAATGTGAAATTGTGCTCTTTTTCTATATGAATGTAACTAGTTATCTAATTTTCAACACTTGACAATTTTTGCTTTGAACTTGGCTTGGTATGATTTGTAGTTAGCTTATGACTACTCCTAGTGATAAATGTGTAGTAGTTTTATTGAAATGTTCTTAAGAATTACAAGATTATTTAATAATCCTAGGGTTAATTTTAATTATATGAAACTTTTTGGGTGATTTCACACACCAATCACATCCTAGATGAATGTGCCAGCACATGGGAATGATTTGATTTTAACATACAACCATTGCTGGGGAGAAGGATGAATTCATCAGATCTAGACCATACCATTGAAAATGATGGTTCTATATCAGAGATAGGAACATTATTATAATGATCTAGAGTTATCTAAGTATGATATTTTATTAGTTTGGCACATACTGAGGGAGTTACTCTATGTTATTGATATAGATTTATAAGGATTGAATCCACAACTAGCATGCAAATGCGAGATAATGGATAATTAAAGGCATATATATATATATATATATGTTATTGATATAGATTTATAAGGATTGAATCCACAACTAGCATGCAAATGCGAGATAATGGAGAATTAAAGGCATATATATATATATATATATATATATATATATATATATATATATATATATATATATATATATATATATATATATATGAAAGTCATGTAGGGTGAAGGCAGGTCAAAAATGTCATTATCAAGTGTTTAATCCTATATTTTATTATCTATAATTATAATACCTTTGCATGGATGATTGTATCCTAAATAATAGAAGGCATATATTACCCAACCCAAATAATTTATTTTCCTATGCTCATCTATGTTTTTATAACTTAATCCTATGTATCATGTGGATATATTTAGTGAGACATACCACATGAAATCTTGCAAAAAATAATCTCAATGCAAAATAATATGAATTGACTATTAATACATATATCTTTTTGTGTCTAAACTGTGATCTAATATCAAGTGTAATTAAAAATAATTTAATGAATAAAACCAATAATACATAGCATAATATATTATTTTAAATATTAAAAAAATGTGAAACACGTGATGCACCACACATAAAAAAGTAAAGGCATAAAAACAAATGGCTATAATTGATAATGTATATGGGTTTTCATAGTCTTCATAATGCCCATGCTAAACTCACTAGTAATAAACAACCCATTATGATCCAAATGTATTAAAATAACCTAAAATATTATATCAATCCCCTAAGACCTTGAGGTCTTCATCTGGATGTGTAGCTCATATAGGATAGGGTCAATAATTGACAAAGGTCAAACAACCTAGTCCTTTGCCCTACGAGGTTCAAGCATGACCATAGATGTTTTTTCCAATTAAAAGGATTAGATTCTAACTTTAGTAAAAATTTGAATTCTAATTTTGAGATGAGTAAATTTATCAATAAAGGCTTATAGAATATCTATTATATATCATATCATTCAACAAAATTCAAATTAATTATCTTAATGGATCCTCTAATAAATTTCAAATTTTTCATATTTATTTAAATTAGTTTCCCTTTTTCTTAATGGGTTAAATGCATGGTTATTTAGGTAACACGATTGTCTATCCATTTAGAATGTTTCTAAAAGGCTTATATGCCTCACATGGATGAAAAAACCATATAAAAAAAAAATATCTTGATGGCCATTCATGTCCACCCCATGGATATAAAAAAACATTTTTTTAATTGCTTTCTTGAATTAAAATACATTTAATTTATAAGTGGCCCCCTTAAAAACCACCTTTGCATTATCTAGTGTAAAAAAACAATGGGACATTTAAGATCTCAAGACCTCTGATAACTATTTATGATTCTTTGGTCTCTACATAATTGTAAATAGATTATTTTTAAATGTTTAATGGGTTGGTTTAATTATTTGAGGAAATTTGATTTGATTAGGAGGAGGCCCATCAAGGATAACCCTTTTTTATTTCTCTCAAGTTTTTAAGAGACAAAACCTATAACACAACTTCCTAAAAATTTGATGATACCAACTTGGCTTGAGCTAGTCATCCATGTTCCTTACTGCCTAATATGGCCCCCCATACCCACGTACCAAACTCAATTTATAATTACATCCCTTTTCACATCGAATTATTATCGATGACTACCTAGGCTAGCCTAGTCATTAAAGTTATTTTATAACCAAAATATTGAAATAAATTTATAAAAAGAATTATTTGAGTCTTTAAAATTGGGCCTATTTTCCTCTACAGGTCATTAAACTCAAATTAACTCACTATGTCATTGTATCACCCTCCCAACTCAACTTATCCCAAGTCTCCATTATGAGCCTAGTCGAATGGGTTAAATTCATTATTTGAATTAGCTTGGTTCACCTGATACAAATGATCTATTAAGTTTCTTAAAGTAAGTCACTGATCATACTAGCCCAAGCCATTTTATATTTCAAAATGTTATGAACTTTGTTCACTATCTAAGTCATATTTCTCAAATTAGTGTCACTCAAACATGTCACTTGGGT
>JARHVA010002155.1:1455000-1462500 GCA_037957365.1 Torreya grandis
GTGTCTCCAAAACATAATGAAAGACACTAAGAAAGGGGCCTTGAAGAAAACACAAAGAAGTATGCAAGGAGATAAGAAAGGGGCCTTGAGGTGTCTCCAAAAAATAATTCAAGGTGATAATAAAGGGGTCTTAAAAGAGACATGACACATACCAAAAGTGTGCCAATGTTGGAATGTCCAATCTCAAGGATGGGGTGCAAAGCACAAGTGAATAAAAAATAAATGCAAGGCATAATCTAAAAGATTGCCTTAATCAAGTGTGTATCCCCATAAAAATAAGTTGTAACTTTATAAAAAGTTTAATTACCAAAATAATTCCCTCAAACTGATTATAAGGATGTAATTTTAAAAATTATTCACCTAATTACAATTTGAGTTAAAACTAGAAAACAAAAAAAATCTTATTTCGCTACAATATGACTCAAATTAAATTAAAAATATGGCTTCTTGGGTAAAAATCATGCACTTAAAAAAAATAACATCACCTCAAAAGGTTCCCAGAGTGCAGAGAAAAGTGCTAAAAAAGATTAAATATATTCGCATGCCAAGATTTCCTCTGGAAATCTGAAAATAGTCACACTTTCTTGTGGATTAGCAAATATTTGAATATATTGCATGGAAGTGCTTAGAGCCAAATTCACAATGAAATAATAATCACCATAAAAATAAAAATCAAACTCAAGATATGAGTGAAAAGGCACAAGTATGTCTACATAAACTTGTGATGGAGGGGTTCCGATAAAAGGACAAACATGCAAGTATGAAGCCCAAAAATGCCAAGTGGTCTTAAGAACGTAGTAGTGGGCACTGATTGGAAAAAAAAGTGTTTTTGTGGGGGGTATGACCTCGTGTTAGACCAAGCCCCACCCACTAATCTTCACATGGCCAAAAAATGCATTTAAAATTCTCCTTCATGCTTGAAAACATGGTGGTGCAAAATGACAACAGGTTGAAACACTAACCAACCCCATAAAAATGTTTTAAAAAAAAAGGCCATGCCAATGGTCAACCTATGCTAGCATTGAGTTTTCAAAAAAAATGTTTAAAACATGAAAATTATAAAGTTTATTTAAAAAACAAAGAATCAACAATGGCGACCAAGTCCACAAGTCAAAAAATAGGGCTAAGTTGGTGGGAGTTGGAAGCCACAAACAACCACATAGAAGTCCTAGACTTGCATAGAATGATAGTTTGAAATTCAACTACACATTTTCAACACTTCAATCAAAATAATACAATCCTTATTTCAAAGGTAATGCTAATTCCAATGGCAAATCCATGTGTCAAAAACAAAATTCCAAAAAAGGTTTTTTATGTGTTTTTGAAAAACTCCATGGGCATAGAGGTGGCTAGGAGTAGGTTTGTGGAGTAAGAAGGGGTTATGGAGGTGGATGAGGCTGGGTGAAGTGTTGAGTGCCATGGGTAAAGAAGGATGGGTTATGGCATGGGGGAGTTGGGAGAATGGCCGAGCTAGGGTGGAGGGGCCATGGGGTGATAAAATTTGCCTGGACATGGTAGTGGATGGGCAAAGTGGAGGAGAGTTGGATAGGGTGTGGGAGTGTGATAGAGGAAGTAGGGGAACTGGCAATAGCTAGGTAGAGTGGTAGGAAGGGAGTAGCTCGCGGCTGAGGGATGGTAGATAATGGTGTGGGACATGGGGAGTATGTGGGAGTAGAGGGCATTGGTGGATTAGTGGGTGGTGGTCGAGCAACAGGTTGACCATAACAAGTTTTCATTATTTTTATTGGTTTTTTAAATTTTTATTTTTTAATAAAAAATTCTATTTTATTTTTATTTTTAAACAAAACTTAAAAATAAAATAAAATAACATTTTTTTTTTGATTTTTTCTATATATATATATATAAAACAACATTTAAAAAAAAAAACTTTATTTTTATTTTTTTAAATATAAAAAAATGACATAAAACACTATTTGGGTAATAGAATAAATTAAAAAATCAATAAAAAGTCCCCAAAACTTAAAAAAATTCAAACCTGTTTAGCCAATGAATGGTTAGAATCAACCATGAAAATTCACCACACTAGGAGCACCATATGATTATTTTCTACCAAAAAAGCATCTACCCCCACTAATTCAACTACTTCAGATGCATTTGCATGGTCAGAGGTGCATCAAAATGTGTAGATTTTATAGAAACTATTCAGAAACTAGTAAGCTTCTCAAATAGATATGAAGTGCTAGGTAACCAATTTGAGAAATTTAAATGTTGAACCACCTATTATAGCTTCAATGAACATGTTAACAAGTTTCAATTGGATCTAAAATGCAAAATGACCTCCAAGACATCATAGTGACTCTAATTGTCCTCTTTTTGACATTGTTACTCTAATTTAGCAAAATAATTGGATGGATGGACTAGTGAGGAGGGTTATGGGGATGGATATGATACTATGTAAGCATTGTAAATGGGATGTATGCAATTCACCTAGAATAATCCTAAGCAAAACATCCTTCTAAACTTAAATGAAATAGTTAAATATTGAAGAGTTATGATTGATCTCTCTCAACTTGTTCAACAAGCTTGTTCTCTCCAACTTTTGGTAACTTACAAAGGTCAAACCTTGCCCTCTATTTATAGAATTTGAAAGAAGGTGAGGAGAGTTCATTTTTTAGTGTGAAAATATTGGAAGAAAAATAACTAAGATTGGGGGGGGGGGTGAATCAGTCATTAAAACTTTCTTATCAATTTCACTTAAGCATTCATGAACCATTCAAACAAGCATATATATCTAACAAACATAAGCACCTATCTATATAATCAATATACACAATAACACATCACATATGTGGGAAACCATAAAGGGGTAGAAAACCCATAGATATATGTAAATTGACTACAATCCTATAATACAAACACCAAATTTAGTGAATCACCAACTTCACATGGAATACCAACCCTAACTAGCTAAGCACTGACTAAGCTAGGTTTTAGAAAATGCCAACATGCAAGGAGGTGCCAAACCCATAGATTACTAAAAACCAACTCATACACATAATTTATTTTATCACATTTAATATACCTTGTTACTCATACAAAATATGATGACCACCTCTTCATCTCTTCACACTCTTATCCCTCTCAAATTAACTTCTAGGCTTCTTCGCTCAACTAACCCTCTTCTTGACTTGATTAAGTCATATGACCTTGATATTCATATGAAATCACAATATTATATCATCAATACTGATCCTATACACTCTTATGATGTTGTAAAAGACTTCATTCTATTCAAAACTATGCTATTTCATTCACATTAACACACACACACACAATAGGCCTAAAACTACCTTGTATATATACAAGCCTCTAGCTCATATACCTCTTAGCTATCCATATTCAATTTCAAATTTTAATAATCCTTAAAATAAATGTTATAACACGTTTCATACATTTATCAATCATTAAAATATGTCTTTCATGACATAAAATACCAAAACCTCTTTTTAGGCCTTAAGGAGAGCTAACTCAATTAGGCCTTCATTAACATATGTTACCCTTTGATCTCCTTGGAATAATTAAACACTCCAAAAATAGAATTAAAATTTCATATGCCATTAAAATATACCCCTAATAATCTTATATTATGTGTATGACACTTTTTATCTCCAACAACCACTTGAAGTATGCCATGCCATTAGTACTGTTCACAATTAGGTATGTGAACCTACATAAAGTTTGCCTTGAACTATAGGAGGTTAAACATAAATAAGTTAAAAAAATATGGAAATAAATAATATATATAGAAACTAAATAAAATCATGGTCATCACCATATGATTTATACTTCAGTACTCATATCAAAAGGACTCAAACACTTCTCTGCAAATAGCCCACTCAGAACTGCAAAACACTCCAAAACCCAATCATGAACAAATTGATATTCAATACTTTAAGGAACACTTATAATGATAATTTATACTTTAAAAATATAATTTTACATCTATATACCAAATAAATTACAAAATCACAAGGTTTAATGTCAAATATTGATCTTACAGACCAATATTTTGACCTCACTACACACAATCAGACCAGAACCAGACAAGCCATTTTGGATTCAATGTTTCAACCAATTTCACTAACTTAAAATATTTATAAAAATAATTATAAATAATTTAAATTCAAAAATAATAACACCATATGAATTAGATATATCAACTCAGAGCATAAAGCCTCAAACTCATAATTGCAACTTGTTTACCCAGAACTGCTAGTTTGCCTTAAAGCACAATCATGGTGACAATGACCTTAACACCTATATGAACAAATTAAATGAATTATGATTAATTTATATTATCCTATGAGATAATTACATAATTATTATATATAAATATAATATGGTCAAATGGAAATATTGGTCTTGTAGACCAATCTCATAACCTTGTATCTCATTGTCTCATTTGAAATAGACATGTCAACTTGTGAGAAACTTTTTCACTATAAATGTTATCCTCCAGAATTTATACAAAAAATGAGAATGTATTAAAATTAATTAAAAACATATTAATTCAATTGGTTTCATTCCTATTTTATGACAACCCATTCCTAAGCATCTTCTCACTGCTACTTGGGTTTTTCACTATTTCTGCCATTAGACTTGTTAGCAACTAGTCAATTTGGATGACTAATTTAGCACACCTAAGGGATATAACCTATAAATATAACACCATGGACATAAAATAAAATTCTAAACCTTATCCATCCAATTATTTGAACACTTTGACTTGGTCAGCTTATACTGCTACAATAAATCTTTAAGAAATATGCACTTTCCTATAGGGTTTAATCACAAACTTGACAACTAAATCACACTTGAAGGTGCTTGGGAGAGTTGAATAAAATATAAAATAGTTTGTCTAGTATTTGATACAATTATATGCTATTTTTATCAACATCTTCAACATCAGGTCCTTATTAGGGTTCTAGGAGGGTTTAACCCTGTTTCCACTCTTAATGATCATTCATAAAGCATATCCCCTTAATCCAAAAACTAATGCCTAAAATTTCAAGATAGTACCCTTAAAAATAAACCATTAATATATTATGTTATTATGTATAGGTTACACATGCCAATGAACACTTGAAAGTCCTTCTCAGGTTTGCATGCCTTTATTCTGTATACTTGAAAGACTTCAAAACCACTTTTCATGCCTTTATTTACAAATCATGACCTCAAACTTTGTGAAAATGTTTGAAAAAACATATAATACATATGATGACACTCACATATCCATAATTTCCTTGGAAATATAACCTCATACCCCATTAGACCATACGTTTTTCTTTGCTCTCTAGACGTTGACCTGCAAATCACATTATGCCTTAAATTTGATCTTCATGAATCTTTCCATGTGATCTAAACCTCACTAACATAATAAAGAAGACTCATAAATTCTTAAAAACTATCATACATCCTTCATATGTCTTGATAATATATCATGATACCTCATTAGGCTAGATAGGGTCTGGAAGTGATCTAGGTGCAAACTAGGTCTGAAGGTCCTACCCCTGTAGGCTCATCTTGAGATTATCATTAGTGATATGATGAATCACATATATGTTAAATCAAACTCATAAAACATCTTATGCCTTTATGTATCCATCTCACTAGGATATCATACTCATACATTCTCACAAGGTCTCTTCATGCTATGACTAGTGCCATGACTAGACTTATCAAGCATTTAAAACTTGAGAACTGATCTTGAAACACTCTTTGATGATTATACACCTTGCACACATGAATTACATGATACTCAATCAATGTCATACCTATACACATACCTCTTCATGCTCACCATTCACATGCTCATGATATGACCATGCTTGTTATGACTAAGCTTCTCAAGACACCTTGAACTCAAGGACTAGAACTCAAACATACTTCCCTCAATGATTCTATTAAACAATAAAATTCATCAAACATCAATCTCACACCACTGAAACAAAATTAAAAATAATTAATATAAGAATAATTAGGTTGCCTTCAAATTCTCTAAACAAAAAAGACATTAGGTTGCCTTCAAATTCTCTCTTGTCATATGGCTTCCTTGTCATATCAAGCACACTAGATCATACCTCAAAGACCACTCACCATGCATCTTCACTATATGTACCTTGAAATCAATGACATCAACCTTAACAGAAAATAAAACACTTCTTAATAAAATCCCCATTTTCTATTGATGGTAAAGCATTCTTCAATCTAATCACTGATCACTCACATCTTCCCCAAACTGGTCAAAATTCCTTCTTGAACTATCTCCCCATTTGACATTAATGATAAAGGATCATACATAATAGATTTTTTGGAACCACTCATTCTCCCTCTTTGAAAAATATTCTTAGAAAATTTTCAAAATAACTTAGAGATATTAAGCTCTCCCATTGTCTTCACAACTTGAGCTCACCAGAAGAATCAACAGAGTTCTCAAACCATTTACAACACAAGTCATTCTCATCTACCAACTTCTAGAAACATAGAACTTGCATTTATTAACTTTTATATGCTGGCCAACAAATATATTTGGAGATTATGAATAATATTAATATTTCATCTTCAAACCAAGCATCCACCATGCTTCAACTATCTTGAAGTGTGTCTCCATGAAGCCTAATGGAGTCCCCCCTTTCATAGGGCACTAGAACAATCCAAACTTAGGAGATTTCTAGATCTCCATGCCCTCACAAGATTGAATATATTTTATGATCTTTTAAGGATTTATTTTCACCTTAGGATTGAATTTTTCATCATTTGTATGATCAATAGTATGAAATGATAATGAACATTCTTGAATTGATTTCTCGTTTGAAGTATGTTCTACCATAGTAAATAGTCCATTTGAGCTTGTAGACTGATCATTAATCACATTTACTATCTTTGGTTTCCATACATTTATTTTCCTTCTCTCTTGTACTCTAGGAGCTATAAACCTCTTGTTTTGACTAATGGCCTTCTACCTCTATTAGGAGAAAATCTTGCAATGTGTCCCATATTATGATAGTTTTAACAAACAACCTTATAAATACATTTTGACTGATGGTTCCTTTCATAATACCATGCATATTCATTTTTATGAAGTCTTTTACACTCTCTTGATCTATAAACAAAATTGATTTCATGTATAGCAATAACCATTGAATGAATTAGCATACTACATAGCATTATATTGTCTGATTGGTCTTTTTGTGTTGACTTTATTGGTCTTAATTAGTTTTCTCCTTGACTTGAGCTACCTTCTTTTGGTATTCTTTGAAACCAAGACCTGTCTTATCACTTACAGAGTTATGACTACTCAAGATGTCATCTAGAGCCTTAGTGATATTTTCAAATATCACAAAGGTATTTAACTTACTATATACTTGATCCAACTTAGTTTTCAATGATTCTATCTCAGTTACATGCCTGATGTATTCTTCCTCTTTAGATTTTAAGCTAACTATGACTATTTTCATAGGTAATTCAATCTGATTAATG